>CAUYQV010094352.1:0-52271 GCA_963574575.1 Galagoides demidoff
TACAACCTGATGTTCTAAGGTACATACAGGCAGAAAGATGGGTGACCACATATTCACTGCCGTGTACACTGTAGCATTATTCACAATACCAAGATATGGTGACAATACAGGTATCCGTCAAAAGGACCCATGAGTAGAGGAAGTGCGAGTTATATGCATACAGATAGGACTATGTTATTCCTGTGTATACAATGGAATGTATATGTTTCTGCATTTAAAAAGGGAGCCTCTGTCATTGGCCTTATCATGGATGAACTTGGAAGACATTACGCTAATGCCTGGCTGAGTAAAATAAGCCAGACACGAAAGAAAAATATTTTATGATCTCACTTATGGGGAAAATCTAAAAAAGAAATTAAACATGCTAAGTAAAATATATAAAGACAGAGAATAAAACAGTGGTTACTGGAGATTGTGGGGGTTGGAAGTGGGAGCTATAAGTCAAGGGATACGAAGTAGCTTTTCTTCCTCTAAGTAAAGTGAACAGCCTGGCACAGTGTTTGGAAGTCTTCCCACCGTCCTTCAGGGATGTCCTAGAAAGGGGCTGCAACACCGTGACTGCCCACTTTCATGTTGTGCCTGCATGCTGTGCAGGACTTTCTAAAATCTGGACAATTTTTCTGTCCTCAGAGTGTCCCTGATTGTAGGGAACTCCTCAGGGGGCCACAGGTGGGCTGCGGGGAGAAGAGAGAGTGGCAAGGTGGAGGTCATGTGCATTGAAAACTCTTCCTCGTGTCAACCACATGTACTTGCAAGGTCTGCGTAAGCCTGGCCTCAGCTTGATTTGATGGCATGCACCCCAATGTTGTGACCAGGCCCTGTTTTGATGGCTCAGATTGCAAGGTGACTTGGTGTCCAGGGTTCCTGGCAGAGCACCTCGCATAGCAGCCTGGATTTCAGGCAGAGTCAGCTCCTTCTCTGGGCCCCTCCCCAAACCAGCAGCTTGTTGGGTGATTCATCTTAATAGGCCAGAATCACACACCCAAGTGAGGAAAATGTTGCTTGCAAAATCCAAAGAGGCCTATTAAGTTCTCTGTGGCCATAGGAAGGGCAGTTGCAACAACTTATCTTGCCCCTTAGCAGAAATATCTCAACCTGCTCCAGACTGCTGGGCTCCCAGAAATTGCTGCCTCAAGCAGGGCCCTGAATTTTTGCCAGATTTGTTCCCTGCCTCCTGACACACAAATGTCTTGCCAATCAACCTAGTGTAGTAGTTCCTTCTCATTCACCAGGTCCACCAGTGCAATGGCAGCACTGCAATGAACCAGTGTGACATCTTGCTGAAAGGAAGAGAGACTCAAAATCCCTGTGGACTAATGTGACACAGGGCTAGAGAGTGGATGTTCCCCTGAGGTGGTATGGGGAAGGCGCATTGCTGGCCTTGTGAGTTGCTGTTTCTTGTGGGTCTTATGGACAGGAATAGAAAAATACAAGAAGGCCTTTGCCAGGCCAGGCACTATATACCAAGCGCTGAGGAGTGTGATAATTTGCTCATGCAATGAAACCACATCTGAGACAGAGCTGCAGTTAGAGTCAACACCTGGCTAAGCTTCGGGTAGCCTACTGTCAGTCTCAAGTCCATCTGCCTTCTTCAGGGGCTGAATAGGACAGTGGAATTGGGATATAGAGGAATCACTGCCCCTACATCTTTGGAGTCGTTGATGTGTAGATGGTCTCTGGAATCTCCCCAGGAACGTGGCCCTGCTTCTGGTTCTCCACTTCACTAGGCAGCAAAGGTTCTAGGGACATCCCCCACAGTAGCCCTCACTCCATATCCAGGGAAGCAAAGAGAGGACTTGGCCAGTGCTGAGCATATCTATTTTGATTAGGGCTCCATAATGGAAGAAAAAATTCCACGGTGGGTTAGTGGACACCCAGCTGGCTCAGAGATGAATTTAAGCCAACTCTTCATCAGCCACCTGGCCTCCACACACCCCAGTCTGACTGGTGGGCCACAGTGACTCACTTCTGAAATCTGTGTCACTTCAGAGCAAGTGTCTAGTTGTTACCAAAACCTCTGATGATTTCTAGACCCCCCTGCACATTTGCCCCATGAGTGCCTTTAGGCAAGATGGGGAGAAAGATTAGCACTACATGCTTTTGCCTTGGTGCCAGATCCTTCTTTAAGTGGCCCCAAACTCCCTTTCACTTAAGGAGGTTCTAGCTCTGCAAACTTGCTCGAGTTTGGGTATGGGGGAGTCTATGACTCTGTTTTAATGATTCACACTAAGCTTTTATTCACTCAGCCTAGAATGCCTCTGACAGTCAAGTAACAGTGTGGCAGGCTTCCTATCTGCTTCACTTCCAGGGACACCTGATCATCTTCTCCACACCTTAGGCCTCCCTGAGTCAAACTATCCTGATTACTGCTTTGGCCCTGTGGCCCATTAGCACAACCATGCCCTGTCTGTCTCTGCTAATTCAGTGCTGACACTTGGCCCCTGCCACCCCAGGATCCAGTTACCACCACTGCATTTAAGGATCCCAGTGCAGTGGCCATAGTTCCCACAGTAATTTCTTCCCTGTAGACAACAGTAACCAAAAAGCTCTTTAATAGTGTGGAGCTCCCCTTACAAAGTTACTGCTCACAGTCAAGGGGAAGCGTGCCTTCTGTGGGCCCTCATAGGGTACATAAGCAAGCAGGTCTCATATCAACAAAACAAAGCCATGCTACCTTCCCAGAACTCCCATCCCAGTACCTTCCCCTACAGTGCACCAAGGTGTTCCTGCCATGTCAGGGTTGGCTGTTACGCTCCAACAATCAACCAAACAGTCAGACCCCTTTCTAACACCCGAACAGTAAGTAAATCGGGGCTACATTAATAAACTGGGCCTGATCCGAATTTATGTTCTTTCCATTACTCCCTCACATCAGTAATATCCATTTCCACCACATATCCCCAAAATTCTGTCCACCTAGATAGGGAAAAAATATATATGGAATTGTTTTGCACTGTGGCGTTCCTTTTTATGCTTTCATACTTTGTACCTCACTCTTTGAGACAGGTGAGAGTTGAGTCCACTTACAGGCATAAAAGCACAACAGAGGTGAAGGGCTGGACCTTAGGGAGAATAAGCATCATCTTTCAGGAGAAATACCTCAGTGGAGGCCATTACCCTGCTGGAAAAAGAGACTCGCCAGAATTTTGGGGTCCCCTAGCCCCATCTTCATTCCAATTTTCATATATGTCTCCGTTGCAAAAGTTAAGATCCTATTTGTTCCCAATAAATGATCTTTTCATTTTTATTTATTATTTTCAGACTAATATATGGGCATAGACAAGTATGTTCCATTGTTTGTTTGTTTGTTACATGAAGTCCCACTTGCAGTTGTGCCGTTCACCCCGGAGGTGCCGTACTCCCCAACACAGTGCCTTTTGGGTGAGAGATTCCCACGTCCATCCTCCTCTCCCATCTCCCTCCTCCTCCTCATTCTTGAAGGTAAATGTGTTTTTCTCTCTGTGTGGGGCTGTGGGTGACTACTAGTTTCATATTAATATCGAGCACACGGGATGGTTGCTTTTCCATTCTTCTAATACTTTACTCAGGAGGATATTCTCCAGATCTTTCCAGATAAATAAAAAAATAAAAACGAAGATCTCTGGGTCTTTTTAAACAGAAGACATCCTGCAAGATCAAACATTTAATTTGTGATATAATTCAGCCACTAGCAGAATGAGTCTCTGGGTTTAGTGCTCACAAACCCCAGTGTGGTGGCTGCAGGAGATAAGGATTTCTCTTAGGCCAGACATGGAAATTTTCATGTCACACATGCAGAGCTCAGGCTGGAAATTTTAAATCCTCAGCCCCTTCTTTTTCTCTCTCCTTTCTCAAGCATGGTGAAGAGCAAACACCAATCTCATTATACTCTTTATTTAACAAAAATATTTTCAGTTATCAAAAACATGGTCACTGAGAACTTCTCTTATACACATTTTTGATTAGGAGTATCCAGTAGTGATAGTTTGTGTATCGCTGTCCTCTCTTCACACCTTGGACGACAATGTCTTGTTAATACTGGAAATGGAGTTTTAGTGCCTTTGAATCTGATCATATTGGAGAATCAATTACTGAAACCCTAGAACCAATTCAGAAAGCTCATCTTCAGGATTCTGTTCCAGAGAAACTGTCCAGTGTACACCGGGCTAACATGACTGTGGGGGCAGCAAGCCCAAGATCTTTACTCAGCCCACCAAGCTGTGAGCTCTCATGCACCTGCTGATGCTGGGGTCCAGAGACACCATCTCTTCTTCATAGAAAACAGTGTTTGCAATTAAGACTTTTTTTTTGGTAGTTTTTGGCTGGGGCTGGGTTTGAACCCACCACCTCCAGTATATGGGGTCATCGCCATACTCCTTTGAGCCACAGGTGCCACCCATTTAAGACTTTTCAACTAATTTGGTGAGGCTGACCTCCTTACTGAGAACCACCTTCTTTACTTACAAAAAGCTGATACACAAAAAACCTTGAAGGTGCCATCTGGAACAGTGTTTCATGGAATGACCACCTAGTGGCACTGAGCCAGGCTGGCACACAGAGCTCAGCGCTACAGTGGCAGGCACAACTAGTGGTGCTGAGCCAGGCTGGCACACAGAGCATGGCCCATAGTGGCAGTCACACCTAGTGGCACTGAGCCAGGCTGGCATGCAGAGCGTGGCCAGCAGTGGCAGGCACACCTAGTGGCGCTCAGCCAGGCTGGCACGCAGAGCGTGGCCAGCAGTGGCAGGCACACCTGGTGGCGCTCAGCCAGGCTGGCACGCAGAGCGTGGCCAGCAGTGGCAGGCACACCTAGTGGCACTCAGCCAGGCTGGCACGCAGAGCATAGCCCACAAGTGGCAGGCACACCTAGTGGCACTGAGTCAGGCTGGCACACAGAGTGTGGCCCGCAGTGGCAGGCATCTGTTTGACTCAGGAGTGCAGGTGATTGAAGCAGCTCTGCTCCAAGCCAGGCTGTGACATTGTCTCTGCCTCACCCCCATTCCCTTGGCGGTCTGGGGCAGTCTGCTCCCCACCTGCCCCTCTAATGTCAGGCCAGCTGGGTGGCAGCTTCCAGGAGAGTTCTTCTCATGCATGGCAGAAGTACAAGAGGGCAGGTGGAACGTGCGAGACTAAAGAAACTAGCACATGACCACTTCTCATAATTATAAGAAATTTTGGTAATAAATGAAGTCTGTACAATTAAAGGCAAAATAAAATCTAGCCTAGTGGATGAAGTTGCTTCCCATAGTTCTGACATGCCTGTGCATGTCCACCATGATGCCCAGCGGTCCGTGATCGGGGGTGGGCTCCTCATGCCTGGGTGGGAGTTTACAGATAAGCCAGGGGAGGAGGCTCAACTGACACTCGCCGTTACTCCTGTTTAGCTTGATACAGTTAGAGATGGTTGTGTATGGAACTATTACAGAGACGTGCACACTAACCGGGCTCACACCACACACGCTCCTCTGCTCTGTCAGTTGAGGGGTGGGAAAGGACAGGGGGGAGTGGAGATGCAGGGGGGGCACCCGCGCAGGGTGGGAGCACAGCCGCCCGCTGCTCCATGTGGAGAGCTCACAACCACGTCTCGCCGGAGAGTGACGGTGCAGAGAGAAGGAAAACGAGTCACTTTGGAATAGAAAACGTGACACTGCCGCAGTCTGGTGAGGAGGTTCGCAGCTCCCGCTGGGTTACTCCGTGTTCACACGTGCACCCCGCACCGGGAGGAGGAGGAGGAACGCCTTTCTCTCTGTGATCTTTCTCCCCCAAGTCTGAAATCTAGTCATGAAAAAAACACCAGAATGATGATCTCAATGGAAGATTATTTTACAAATTCCAGACTCGTACTCCTCATCACTGCCAAGATCTTTAAAGACAAAGAAAGTCTGAGAAACAGTCACAGCCAAGAGGAGGCTGAGGAGACAAAATGATTAAGTGTGATGTGGAGCCCTGCACGGGAGCCTGGAACTGAAAATTAAAGGGCTAAACATTTGAAAGTTTAGATTTTAGATCTTACGAATGTTTCGATCCTGCTTCCTAAGTGTGATAAATGTGTCATGCTAGTATCAGGTGTTAATGGAGGAAAAATGAACGAGGAGACCATCATAAAAAGATTTTAAAAAGTGAAGTTACATGATGGAATTGGCTTTTATTTGTGTTTCATGAATAGTGCTCTGATGAGCTAAGCACAGCAGGTGGGCTTCGTAGGCAGAAAAAGGCTGGAAAAATACAAAAATAAGAAAAGCAATGAGTGGATTGGTCATTTCGAAGTTGCTTTCCTTATAGGGTTAAAGGTGATGAAACTTCTTTATGCTAAAACTGGCCCATTTGGTGACTTGGCTATTATTTTTGTTCTCCTGCTTTTTTGAATGATCATATAAACAGCTTGGTTTGGGCTTGGTGATGTGGAATGTTATAATGCATACTTTCATTTTCATTTGATCTATTGGGGCCAAATGTAGGAGCTCAATTCAAATCAGTGGCCTCCTATAAATTTCATTTAATACTATATAGGAAACCTTTGTGCCAATTTTCTGAGACAACTCTTAATTTTGTTAAGTTTATCAAATAATGAAAACAAACCCTTCTAAAACCCCTTATATGCATTCAAATCTACCTCCCTCACCTAGTGTTATAGCGATCCCTGAATGAATCTGTATTAGATATTTCATACAGTGCTTTCTGTTAATGTACTATCAGTCACTCTGATAAATAGCTTGTTTCCTTACATCATATTGTTTGTGAATAAATTTTTAAGTTCTACAGAGAATTATTCATGCATGTAGCTTTTTAATTAAAAAGAGAAAGATTAGTCTACTTTTTTCCTTGAGATAACCATGTGAAAGGCAACCTTTAATTGCTCCTTTTGAAGTTCCTTTCCCAATTGCAAACTCAGATTTTAAAATGAATGTTGAGAATGAGCTAACACCTGAAGGCAGAGGTTAATCTTGTGGAAGATGGTGTCAGGGAACTCCCAGGCAGAGTGAGAAGGGCCTGAGAAGGCACACTCTCTGCCACCCTCAACTGAACTATGACAGGAACTCACACTGCACAAAAGCTGGGGATGTTCATCTCCCGTCTCCCTCTCTTCAGCGCACCCTGGAGTTTTCTTGCTTGTAGGTAATTGCGATCACAGTTTCCCCACGGGCTCTGTTTCCCTTTCCTGGACTTTATTAGTGTTCTCTCGACTTACCCTGGATGCTGAGTTTAATGTCTTATTATTTCTCTGTCTTTCCAGAAGATATCCTCTGTGGTGCCATAGCACATGGATTTCAGAACCACCTGTGAGGAGGTGAGTAAATGGCTTTCTGCTTTTGTCTGGGTCTACTTTGCTAACCTGGGATGCTGCTTTTGGAAGAAGATGGATGATGGGTTTTTTCATTTCCAGAGTGTGCTCTTTTGCAAACTAGAAAACCAAAGCTCCCTGGAGAAATCTTGTATTTTAATGCTTTCTTTAGGAAGACCAGAGCATATTTCATATACTGAGTCACACATCTCCATCAATTCTGCATTGCATGATTTTAGGGCCAGGAAGAGCGGAAGGTGTTTTGTTTGTTTGTTTGTTTGTTTTTTCACAAAAAAAATCTAATTTTTCAAAAAATGTTTCAAAAATATTTTTAAATCTATGGTTTCTTTCAAAATTAAAATCCTATGACTTTATGATTCCAGTAGTTAGTTATTTCAGTGTTATTTCAGTATTAACACATGGTGATTCTGATTCTTGGTAAAGCAGTCATCAGACTGGTGGGAGGGCTTAAAGGGCTGCGTCACTCATTCAAGGATGTTAGAGACTGTTCAAGTATATAGTTCAATAGTGCATGGACTTGGGCCCCAGGGGATATAAATATTCCACCCCAGAAAATAAGACTGTCTTTTTATTTTTTATTTTTGTTTTTTACTAAGAATGTCACAGTTGAAGCATTGCTTTTTAATTTTCAGACAAAATACAAATATTTGTTGGTTAAAAATATTTCGCATTTTGTTTAAAAGGTTTAAAGTAATTTTTAGTGTGTAAAAATTGCTGGACAAAAAAAACAACCATAACTGGATTTCCATGGTGGTGTTAATTAAACTAATGAAAGACTTTCATTTTTGGCCTTATGAAGATTTTGCTTTTTAGGGAAATTCCATGTGTTCCTTACATCAATTTGTAATAAGTAATTCCTTATTTTCCTCTAAAACAATAGCAAAAATATCTGCTTAAAAATATTTGTCACAGTTGGTACAAAGCTTAAAATGTAAGTATAAGGTCTTTCTTAAACCTAATGAAGTTTATATATATATATTTTTATCTTTGTGCTTCTATTTTCAATAGTTTAAATATGCTAACATTTTAAACATAATCTGTATAGTAATGGTATGCTAATTAATTTAACTATAAATTACATTGCAGTTGTCTGTTTACAAACTTCTTTCATGTGCTACACTGAACACTATAAGGTCAGAGTGTATAAATTATTCATTTTTTAAAACTCAAGAGCTGTCACTTCATACATTTTTAAAAGTTGAATTAGTATACTAGAAGCATCATGTGCTATTCTATGCTTAAATTTTAATTCTGTGCCATTTCTAGTTTTAAAGGCATACTTAATTTTAAATGTAGCAAGTCTTCTATTTCCATCAAAGTGTTACATTATACTATACCTTGAATGGCAAAGCACTCATTAAATCTGCCTTGACATTACTGTGGATGTGATATATGGGGGCACTGGGATTCATATGGTAGAGACTGAACAGTGGCCAAAGACTATTTTAAAAAATGCTTTATCTTTGACTTCACTGGCTTGTAAAATTTCCAAGACTATTTTTAAACAAAGTTTTTTTAGTGTAATGACTTGAGATAACTAACAAATGCTGTGATTCTGAAGATTAATTTATGACAGTATACTGTGATCATCTTATCCTTGGATTAAGCCCCATTGGATTCACTATGGTTTTAGACTCTGTGTCTAACAGTGAGCAAAACTTACGAGCTACTAGACTACAGTAGCCATGTGTCTTCCTGTACTGGCTGTGTTGGTAGAAACACAGGATTATAAATGCTCTGAAGATGATCAAATAGCTCTGAATATAGACCATAGTCAAAGAGTTTGTCTGAGATTTTTAGTCTTAGAACATTTAAGTGGACAGGAGCCATAAAAATAATTTAGCCTGTCACTTTACGTGTGAGGGCATGGAAAGGATTTACAAAATGCCTGTGCAAATTAATTAATTAGTTAAAATTTGAGTCATAATGTGTAGTTTGGAACCCCTGATTCTTTTTTGTTTTTTATTAACTCATAGCTGTGTATATTAATGTAATCATGGGGTACAATGTGCTGATTTTATACACAATTTGAAATATTTTCATCAAACTGGTTAACATAGCCTTCATGGCATTTTCTTAGTTATTGTGTTTAGACATTTATATTCTACACCAAGTAAATTTCCCATGTACCCTTGTAAGATGCACTGTAGATGTGGTCTCACCAATTACCCTCCCTCACTCCTCCCTTCTCCTTCCTTTCTCCTTTCCCCTTACTCTTGGGCTATAATTGGGTTATAGCTTTCATTAAAAAGCTATAAATTGGTTTCCTAGTAGGCCTGAATACATTTGATACCTTTCTTCCATTCTGGAGATACTTTGCTAAGAAAAATATGTTCCAGTTCCATCCGTGTAAACATGTAAGAGAAAGAGAAAGTCTCCATCTTTCTTTAAGGCTGCATAATATTCCATGGTGTACATATACAATTTATTAATCTATTTGTGGGTCCATAAGCACATGGGCTTTTTCCATGACTTAGCAGTTATGAATTGGGCTGCAATAAACATTCTGGTACAAATATCTTTGTTATAATGTGATTTTTGGTCTTCTGGATATATACCTAGTAGAGGAATTGCAGGATTGAATGGCAGGTCTATTTTTAGATCTCTAAGTGTTCTCCAAACATCTTTCCAAAAGGAAAGCAATAGTTTGCATTCCCACCACCAATGTAGAAGTGTTCCCTTTTCTCCACATCTATGCCAACTTCTCTGGCTTTGGGATTTTGTGATGTGGGCTAATCTTACTGGAGTTAGATGATATCTCAAAGTAGTTTTGATTTGCATTTCTCTGATGATTAAAGATGATGAGCATTTTTTCATATGTCTGTAGGCCATGCGCCTGGCTTCTTCAGAGAAGTTTCTTTTCAAGGCCCTTGCCCACTCTGAGAGGGGGATCACTAGTTTGAGATCTCTGTGGATTCTGGTTATTAAACCTTTGTTGGAGACGTAACCTGCAAATATCTTCTCCCATTCTGAGGGCTGTCTGCTTGCTTTACTTACTGTATTCTGGGCTGTGCAGAAGGTTTTTAGTTTGATCAAGTCCCGGTAGTGTATTTTTGGTGCTGCTTCAATTGCCCAGGAGGTTCTCCTCATAAAATATTCACCCAGGCCAATTACTTCAAGTGTTTTCCTTGCACTTTCTTCTAGTATTTGTATAGTTTCATGTCTTAAGTTTAAATCTTTAATCCAGTGAGAGTCTATCGTAGTTAATGGTGAGAGGTGTGGGTCCAGTTTCAGTCTTTACCGGTTGCCAGCCAGTTCACCCAGCACCATTTGTTAAATAGGGAATCTTTTCCCCACTCAATGTTTTTAATTGGCTTTTCAAAGATCAAATAACAGTGAGTAACTGGGTTGATTTCTTGGTTCTCAATTCTGTTCTATACATCTACCTCTCCATCTTTGTGCCAGTACCATATTGTTTTGATCACTATCGACTTTTTTTTATTAAATCATAACTGTGTGCATTAATGCAGTCATGGGATACAGTGTGCTGGTTTTATATACATTTTTAAATATTTGGACCAAACTAGTTGACATAGCCTTCATGGCATATTCTTAGTTATCATGTTAAGACATTTATATTCTGCATTTAGAAAGATTCACATGTACCCTTGTAAGATGGACCATATGTGTGGTCCCACCAATCACCCTGCCACCACCCATCCTCCCCCCTCCCTTACCCTCCCTCTCTCCTGTTCCCATATTCTTGAGCTATAATTGGGCTATAGCTTTCATATGAAAGCTATAAACTAGTTTCATAGTAGGGCTGAATACATTGGATACTTTTTCTTCCATTCCTGAGATACTTTGCTAAGAAGAATATGTTACAGCTCCATCCATGTGAACATGAAGGAGGTGAAGTCTCTGTCTTTCTTTAAGGCTGCATAATATTCCATGGTATACATATACCACAATTTATTGATCAATTTGTGGATCGATGGGCACATGCGTTTCTTCCATGATTTAGCAATTATGAATTGGGCTGCAATAAACATTCTGGTACAAATATCTTTGTTGCAATGTGATTTTTGGTCTTCTGGATAATTTTAATGCAATCTCTATTAAAGCCCCACTGTCATACTTTAAAGATCTCAAAAAAAATAATACTTCGTTTTATATGGAATCAGAATAAACCTCGAATAGCCAAGACGTTACTCATAAATAAAAACAAAGCAGGAGTAATCATGCTACCAGACCTCAGACTATACTATAAATTAATAGTGATCAAAACAGCATGGTTTGGCACAAAAACAGAGAGGTAGATGCATGGAACAGAATAGAGAACCAAAAGATGAACCCAGCTATATACTGTTATCTGATCTTTGACAAGCAAATTAAAAACACTGAGTGGGGAAAAGATTCCCTATTTAACAAATGGTGCTGGGCAAACTGACTGGCGATCTTTAGAAGATCGAAACTGGACTCACACCTTTCACCATTAACTAAGATAGACTCTCATTGGATTAAAGACTTAAACTTAAGACATGAAACTTAAAAACACTACAAGAAATTGTAGGGAAAACACTTGAAGAAATTGGCCTGGGTGAAAATTTTATGAGGAGAACCCCTTGGGCAATCAAAACAACATCAAAAATACACTACTGGGACCTGATCAAACTAAAAAGCTTCTGCACAGCCAAGAACACAGTAAAGAACACAGTAAAGTAGACAGCCCTCAGAATGGGAGAAGATATTTGCAGATTGTGTCTCTGACAAAGCTTTAATAACAAGAATCCACAGAGAACTCAAGCGTATTAGCAAGAGAAGAACAAGTAATCACATCTCAGGGTTTACAAGGGACTTGAAGAGAAACTTCTTTGAAGAAGACAGGCTCATGACCTACAGACATATGAACAAATGCTCATTATCATTAATCATCAGAGAAATGCAAATCAAAACTACTTTGAGATATCATGTAACTCCAGTAAGATTAGCCCACATAACAAAATCCCAAAGCCAGAGTTGCTGGCATGGATGTGGAGAAAGGGGAACACTTCTACACTGCTGGTGGGAATGCAAACTATTGCTTTCCTTTTGGAAAGATGTTTGGAGAACACTTAGAAAACTAAAAATAGACCTGCCATTTGATCCTGCAATTCCTCTACTTGGAATATATCCAGAAGATCACTATTGACTTATAGTATAGCCTGAGCTCTGGTAGCATGATGCCTCCTGATTTGTTTTTATTTATGAGTAATGGCTTGGCTATTAAGGTTTTTTCTGATTCCATATAAAATGAAAAAGATCTCTTTTTTTGAGATCTTTAAAGTATGACAGTGGAGCTTTAATAGGGATTGCATTAAAATTGTATATTACTTTAGATAGTATGGACATTTACACAATGTTGATTCTTCCCAGCCATAAGCATGGTGTGTTTTTCCATTTGTTAATATCTTCATCTATTTTTTTTCTTAGATTTTCATAGTTCTCTTTATAAAGATCTTTCACATACTTTGTTAGGTAAACTCCCAAATATTTCATCTTCTTTGGCACTACTGTGAACAGAATAGAGTCCTGAAGTGTTTTTCATCTGGACTATTGTTGGTATATATAAAGGCTACAGATTTTTGAGTGTTGATTTTATAACCTGAGATGCTGCTGTATTCCTTGATCACTTCTAAGAGTTTTAAAGTAGAATTCCTGGTGTTTTCCAGATATACAATCATATCATCTGTGAAGAGTGAAAATTTGATCTCTTCTTACCCAATATGGTTAACCTTTGTTCACTTTTACTTACCTAATTGCAATGGCTAATAATTCCATTACAATGTTAAAAAGTAGTAGAGTCAATGGGCAACCTTGCCTGGTTCCTGATCTGACTGGAAATAATTTCAATTTAACTCCGTTCAATACAATATTGGCTGTGGGTTTGCTATAGATAGCCTCTGTCAATTTAAGTAATGTCCCTTCTATACCAATTTTCTTAAGTGTTCTGGTCATGAAAGGATGATGGCTATTATCAAAAGATTTTTCTGCATCAATTGAGGAAATCACATGGTCTTTGTTTTTTAATTTGTTTATGTGATGAATTATATTTATAGATTCACGTATATTGAACCAGTCTTGAGAACCTGGGGTAAAACCCACCTGGTCATGGTGTATAATTTGTTTGATGTGTTGCTGGATTTGTTTGTTAGGATCTTGTTGAAAATTTTTGCATCAATATTCATTAGTGAAATTGGTCTATAATTTTCTTTTCCTGTTGTCTCTCCCTGGTTTGGGGATCAAAGTGATGTTTGCTTCATAGAATGTGTTGGGTAGTATCCTATCTTTTTTTATATTTTGGAAAAGGTTAAGTAATGTAGGTACTAGTTCCTCTGTAAAGGTTTGGTAGAATTCTGATGTGAAGACATCTGGTCCTGGGCTTTTTTTTTTAATGGACATTTTGTACAGTTGATGCTATTTCAGAACTTAATATAGGCCTGTTCAACATTTCCACTTCATTCTGGCTAAGTCTTGGAAAGTGGTGTGCTTCCAAATATTGGCCAATTTCCTTCAGATATTCATATTTCTGAGAATAAAGTTTCTTATAATATTTAATGATTTTTTTAATTTCTGAGGAGTCTGATGTTATTTTGTCTTTACCATTTGTGATTGATGAAATTAGAGATTTTACTCTTTTTTTTCCTGCTTAATTTAGCCAAAGGTTTATCTATTTTATTGATCTTTTCAAAAAACCAACCTTTTGATTTATTGATGTGTTGTAAATCCTTTTGTTTTCAGTTTCATTTAATTCTGCTCTAACTTTGGTTATTTCTTTTCCTCTGCTGGGTTTGGGATTGGAAAGTTCTTCCTTTTCCAGTTACTTGAGATGTCCCATTAAGTTGTCAACTTCCTCTCTTTCCGTTCACTTGAAGAAGGCTTGAAGTGCTATAAATTTGCCTCTTAGGACTGTTTTTGAGGTATCCCAGGGGTTCTGATAATTCATGTCTTCATTATCATTTTGTTCCAAAAATTTGGTAATTTCCTTAATCTCCTCTCTGACCCAGCTATCGTTCAGCAAAATGTTATTTAGCTTCCATGTTTTTGTATGAGTATGCAGATTCCTATTGTTACTGAGTTCAACTTTTATTCCATGATGGTCTGAGAAGTACAAATAATAATTTCTATTCTTTTAAATTTGATGAGGTTAGACTTATGACCTAAGATTTGATCAATTTTGGAATATGTTTTGTGGGCTGATGAGAAGAATGTGTATTCAGTTTTGTTAGGGTGAAATGTTTCGTAGATGTCTGTTAAATCCAGATGTTGAATGGTTAAGTTTACGTCTAGAATTACTTTGATTACCTTCTTATTGGAGGACCTATCCAACACTGCCAAAGGAGTGTTAAAATCTCCGACTGTTATGGAGCTGGAGGAAATCATGTTGCTCATGTCTGAGGCACATTCTGGTTGGGTTCATAAATGTTAATAATTGAAATCTCATCATGTTGAGTATTACCCTTAATAAATATGAACTGACCATCCTTATCTTTCCTTAGTTTTGTTGGTTTAAAGCCTATTGTATCTGCAAATAAAATTGCAACCCCTGCTTTTTTCTGGTTTCCATTTGCCTGAAATATAGATGACCATGCCTTTACCCTGAGTCTATATTTATCTTTTAAGGTAAGATGAGACTCTTATATGCAGGAGATATCTTGCCTTAGTTTTTGTATCCAGTCAGCCAACCTGTGCCTCTTTAGAGAACAATTTAAGACATCCACAATAATTGAGAATATTGATAAGTCTGGTAGAATTGGGGGTATCAAGTTTTTTGAAAGTCCAGTAGATATTTTTAATTCATTCACCTCTGTGGAAGTTGGAATTTGATCAAAAGTTTCTGAGTGGTGAAAGATTGAGCTGGTCATCATGGAGGATAGGTTACAGCTAATTTAGTTATGGCAAATTTCTTCAACATGTGAATGTCATTACATTATTTAGTTTCTCCAGTGTAAATTAAGCTTGAATTCTGGGTTTAAAGTTATTTTTAGGAGATTAAAAGTCAATGACCACCCTCTTCTAGCTTGAAAGATTTCAGCAGAGAGTTCTGCAGTCATTCTAATATTCTTCCTTTTGTAGATTATGGTTTTCTTATGTCTGGCTGCTTGCAGAATTTTCTCCTTCATATCAACTCTAGTGAAGTTAATTATGATGTGCCTTAGGGATGTCTTATTCGGGTTGAGTCCTGCTAGGGTTCTGAAACTGTCTGATATCTGAATTTCAGAGTCTCTTGGCATGTCTGGAAAGTTCTCCTTCATAATCTCATGAAGAAGAGCCTCTGTGCTTTGCGAAGCATCTTCGTCACCTTCAGAGATTCCTATAAAGCAAATGTTAGTTTCCTTCTCATTATCCCAGAGCTCTCTTAGTGAATGATCCATTTTTGCTCTCCATTTCTCTTCCTCTTTGAGCATTTGGGAGAGTTCAAAAGCTTCTTCTTCAATGTCAGAAATCCTTTCTTCTGCTTGTTCCATTCTGTTACTGAAAGATTCTATTGTATTTCTCAGATCTTTGAGGCCTGCAGATTCTTGTCTCAATGTGTCAATATCCTTGGTACTTTTGTCTTTGAATTCTTGAGACAACTTTTGAAATGCTCCTTGAATTTCTAATTACAATTTTACCTCCATTCTATTAATCTTATTTGAAATCCAAGTTCTGAATTTGATTTCTGACATCTCAGCCATTTGTTTATGAATAAGATCTTTAGTTGCATCTGCCATATCATTCCTTGGGGGAGTTGATCTACTCTGGTTATTCATGTTACCAGAGTTTTTCCACCGTTTTTGCTCCATGGTTATTTTACACTGTTTGGCTAAATAAGCAGATAAGGTGAAGTTGGGTTGGGGGGCTCCTGGAGTAGTGATTAACCAGCCCTTTGCCCACAAGCTGGGACTGGTGTCTATAACTTTTTCCCTAGAGCTTTGCAAAGGACCCATACCATGCTACAGCCTGAGACACTGGGGACTTAATTGGTGTGGTAGAGCTAAGTGGCTCTGTCTTATTTTCAGTTGGTCTCTGGCTTGCCCTAGTGAATCAGTTACTCTGGGTAACTGGGTTGAAGTCTCAGCTGTGGAGAAATACCAGCTGTTAAGTCACCCTGCCTCCCACAGACAACAACTAGATAAAGAAAATCAAACCTTCCCACAATCATACACTCAGAGTACCACTTGGATATTCCTTGGGTGATAGGTACAGTCCAAGAGATCCAAATCTATTGTCCCAGTCAGCACCCAGTCTCAAGTGGGAGAGTTCAAAAGGTCTCTGACAACTAGATAGTAGGGGTCTTCTGGCAGCTCAGGTATGACTTGTTCTGGTTCTTCATGGAGTCAGAAGGACCCCTGCAGCAAATGAATTAGTCTTGGAAGTTTGATGCCTCCTCCCCACCTTGCGCCTCTATCATACCCAGTCACTGGTAACTCTGCAGGGCTGTGACCCAGTTCCCTCCAATGAGCAAATGTTCAAGGGGTTTGCACCTGCCTGAGTCACAGGGAGATCTATGTCTCCTCAGCCAGGCCTCCACACTCTGCCACCACCTGGCAGGGGAAGCTGAAGCCTAACAACATCAGGTGGTTAATGGAAGCTGGGGAGGTTCACTCAGTTTCAGCTTCGCCCCTGATTGATCTTGCTGACACTGCTATTTTCACAGAATTTGTGATTTTTTTTTTTTTCCTGGCTATATTCCCCTGTGGACAAGGTACTGTTTGATTCACAGAAACTGTGATTCAGCCCGGGTCTGTGCAAGTGTGTCTGTCTACATTGCAGTCTGTGTTGGGGTGGGTGCTATTAGAGCTCACATTGACCTCTCAGTTCCAGCCTCTTCCCACCTGTTTTTGTCTCAGCTATCATCCCCTGAGTTCTGGGTGCTTCTTAGGCTCATGAAAACAGTCCTGACTCAGACCCGCCCTGGGATTAGGCCATCTCTGCACATGAGCCCTCTATTCTCTGTCCCTGCTGCACCCCACCTAGGCAGGTACTGCTTCAGACATACCCTTTGCTCACGGGGCCTGCATTACCATCTCATATCTGTTCCACTAGTGTCTGCCACCAGAGAGGATGCCTGGCTTTCTCTGGTTTCCCAGAAAGACAGAGGTGTCTCTCCAAAATATCCCCAGGCATGTGAGCCCTATTGTTCTCGTTGTTGCCACTGCTGCTCTGTGCCACAGGGCACCATCTCTCCCTCTCTTGTCTGGTTCCTTCAGTACACTGTCTCCTTCTTACCTCCTTGCTGCAGAATCAGCACAGACCTGCAGCAGCCCACGCCCCTCAAGAAAATGCCCAAGAATCTGGAGTCCATGGGGAAAAGAATTCCAGACCTCAGGGTGAGAGTGGAGGGGAGTTCTGGGAGTTCAGAAGTGCAGGTAGAGAAATAGTTTTGCATAGTTTTGTTCCTGGCAGGAGAGTGCCATGGAACCCTACTAGGGGAAGGAGATCTGGTCTTTAGAGGGTCTCTCCCATGGGATGAAATGAGAGGATGTTTGAACTCTGCTTGCTTGTTTGTAGAAAGTATACTGCGAGCTGTTCTTTTGGGGGAGTAGACTCCCATCTTCTTGATGATGGATTTTGTACCTATTGTTTATATCCTTGGGGTTGTAGCTTGCCTCAGCAGGGTTGATGTGTGTTCTTCAACCTTCTCTCTTGGCTCAGCTCCAAACCGTCAGCTTACTTGCTAAACTTCTGTCTCCTTTAACTCTCCTCTAGATGGGAGCCTCTGAGGAAAGCTGACTCCAGTCAGCCATCTTGCCTCTGCGGAACTCCTGATTCTTAATTTAAACTTCTTCCTAAGGTCCTGAATTGCTGGAACTTGTATTGTAGTCAAAGATATAAAACATGCTTTCTCATGACTGTTAATAAGGAAAAGATGAAAATTTGATATTCACAGCTGTCAGATCAAGGTAGAATGTTTACTATTGCTAAGTGCAGCTGTCAGGAAGTTTCCTCTTTTTAAAGAAATAAAGGAAGCTTGTCCAAATAATTTCCATTAGAAAGCACCTTAAGAATCTAATACAGATCCTTTTTTGAAAGAGAGATTTATTTATTAAGAAATTTCTGCTCTTAAAAATAAAATGTTGCAATTCTTTTAAGGAGTTGGTACTTAGAAATCTAGGAAGAAGTGAAAGTTGGGTGGAAACTTTCAGAAAATGCAGTTGGGAAAAGTGCAAAATATATACTTAAGAAGAAAAAGTGTACACATCCTCAGATATAATTACTGATTAGTTCTGCTTTAAAAAGTGTTGTCAAAATAAATCTATGTGTTTAAATAATACAGTCTGCTTTGTTAGTCCAGCTTTTCCTACATACTTCATTTTCACATTTATATTCCTTAAAATATGATCTACATTGTTGTGTTGACTATGAAAATACATATTTCTTTATACAAAATCAGTAATTGAATAAATTATACAAATGATGCAATTTAGTTTAGTTTTTCTTATACTGAAATATAATCTGTGACTATGATCCAACCAACAAATGTTGAAAGAAGCCCGAGTGTGAGCCATTACTCTACCAGCTCCTATGGGTTTGTGATCCTTAATAATGAAAAGTATAATGACCTATTATTATTAAAATCTTCTTGAGACACCACTATATAAGAGGAATTTAAATAATGTGATATAGAATACTACAAGTTTTCTAATATATAATACTGATCAATTTGGGGGTGAATATTTATTTTAAAAAGTACCTTAGTCTTGGGCATGATGGTTCACACCTGTAATCCTAGCACTCTGGAGGCCAAGGCAGGTGGATTGTTTGAACTCAGGAGTTTGAGATCAGCCTGAGCAAGAGGGGGATCCCGTCTCTACTAAAAGTTGAAAAACTAGCCAGGTGTGGTGGTGGGCATCTGTAGGCACAGCTACTCAGGAGGTTGAGGTAAGAGGATCACTTGAACCCAAGAGTATGAGGTTGCTATGAGCTATGATGCCATGGCATTCTATCCAGGGCCACACAGTGAAACTCTGTCTCAAAAAAATAAAATAAAATAAAAAAGCACTGAGTTCTTCCAAGTGAGGACTCCTTTTTGAATGGATTGGTCTCAGATGGTGTCAAGAGAAGAGAGACTTGTACTAGAGCTTGAGAACTGGCCAGAATTTAGTAGGGGAAAGGCCATGATGAGAGGCAATCCTGGGAGGGAAGCACCTTGCCTCAGAGGGCCTTCACGCACCACTGCCACACTAGGAGAAACAGCATAGCATATTACTTAAAACTAGAGGTTTAGAAAACAAATTAAATTTTATTTTTTCACTCAAAATATAGAAATCTTGAGAATACTTGAAGAGTATTTGCACTTTATATCATGGTCTCTGCCTGGTTCCTTGTAGTTTGTAGTTTCTTACATCTGATATATTGTGAATTCTACATTTAAAAATTCAAACAACATAGTATAAAAGTTTCATAAAAATGTATTTTATATCCTTTGAAAGACTAGAACATAAATTTAGAAATATCTTACCTTTTGAGGAGGAAAAGGATGATATCTGACTTTTTTTAAAGTTCCAAATTAGGTCCAAAGTTTAAACAGCTGTAAATTCCTAGTAAGTTTAAATATGAGGCTTATTTAGCTAACCAATAATAAATCCCTGAAAATTTATAACCACAATTAATTGATTTGCAGAAAGCATAACCAAAGATAGGAGTTTAAAAGTATCACCTTTTAAGCAAATTAAGAAATATTACCCTTTAATAATTCTTTCAGCAAATAGTCTCAAATATGGATTTTGAAAATTCTACCTGTTGTCGAGGATGATCCTTCAGACATAGGGAAATAGTACTGGACCTGGATCATGTTTATGAATCATCCCTTTAAGTAATATTTTATGTATTTTTACAATGTACATGATAAATTTGTGTAGTATACACACACACACACACACAAACATATCACATACATTTCTTCATGTCTGTGCCATGCATGCAGAGTTATCAAAGTTTGGAGACAAGTGATTGCTACATTAATAAAGAAAAAGAAAACTGAGTTCATGTTTTAAGTTTATACTAAAATTTGAGGCTATGATTCATTTTTAATTTTTAAACAGTTTGGGTGCACAGATCTGTAGCGACCTGCAGGTGGGGCTGCTTTAGCTTATATGGTACCAACAGCCATTCTCAGATCCTGTTTCCCTTTTTTATTCTCTGAAGCACCCCGTGAAGGCGTGGAGCTCAAGCCTCTCCCCCGTTAGTCTACTGTGCCCTCTTTTAGCACAGCTTTGGGGAAAAACTTCTGTAAGCAACAGGGTGGTCTTTACTCATTGTTCTCCGTCCAGTTGCCATTGGTTTGGTACACGAGAGGGAACTGGTTTCAGGTGATGGTGTCCTGTTGAGAATTTTTCCCTCATTGTTAGGAGATTTGATGACCAAAATGCTATCGGGTGAAGGATGCCAGTGACTCGTCCCTGCACTGAGGCCCACAGGCCGGCTTCCTGACATACCTCTGCATGATGGACACCTGGGGTTAAGGGCACAGAGGCTGCAGGGCTGCTCCTGGGCTTGCTTTGGGCTGCATGCACCTGCTCTGTCTGTGAAAGTGGATACACTGGGCTGTTAGGGGAGAAAGATGGATTCTTACTTCATGTGAACACTATAAAAGTAGTTATTAAACAACAGATAAATGAAATACGTGACTATTTATCATTAGGGATGACCCCAGTGTGGGGACGCTGCACCTCACTGGAGAGGCGCCCCAAAATAGTTTTATCCGTCTTCCCGTCAACAGTATCAGCAATGGCTGGGTTTCAACTCTCCCATTTCCTGTTCATCTTCTATGCTACTACGATGAATGAATTTAGGAAGCATCAGAGTGAACACGTCATCTCTTTGCTCCCATTTCCCTAGGAATCCCCATTCAGTCATCCCCAGGACACCCCAGGGTCTCGCCTCTCCCCTGCGCCTGCTCCCCACGGCCTGTGCCACCTCATGGTCTTACCTGCTTTCATGTTTCCACCTGTTCACTCAGTTTTTCCTTCTTGATTAAAACAACTCTTGCTCTTCTAGTCACCATTTCCTCACTTATTTTTAAGACAACCCACCCGTCTTTTCTATCTCTGGATCCTCCCGTGCACCCCTCCCTGGAGGCCGAAATCCCCTGATTCCCTCCCACTGCGGCTGTGACCTACGTCTCATCTCCTTTGTGCTGTCTCGGTGAGCGAAGATTCTGAGGTCAGGAACTCCGGCCTGGGTCCTGGCACATCCTCTGTGACTATCACACAATTTTTGCAAAATTAATGAATGTAGGAGATTTTAAATGTATTTTCATGTGCACCAGTTGACTTTTCATAGTAGAATATATATAACTTCTCTAACTCCTGGAGAAGACATTTTAACTTTAATTTGTCCTTAGTTCTCTGCTGTTCTCTCTCACCAGCTATTTATTGAGAGCTGTGTGTGTGTGTGTGTGTGTGTGTGTTTCATTCTAACAAAGTTCTTTTCAGTCTTAATTTTCTGTGACTCTTATTTATCCTCTCAGGACGCAAAAGTGAGCTCAAAGCCTATATTCTGTTTTCCAGACAACTATTCTGTAATTATAGGACATTTTACACATTACTTGAGTGGATGCTAGCTTTGGCTACATCAGAAGCGTGATGAGAAAACTCTCATAGCTGTGTTTTAGTTCCTCAAACTTTCCCTGGTTGATCTTTTATAACTCTTTGATGTGTGACAATAACACATTCCCCCGCTCTCAGGGGAGAACTCGCTCTCATCCTGAAGTTGAAACAGAGTATTATTTGTGATTACCAGCTATTCCGTTACACTTCTGGGGGAAAAATTGGCCCGGAATGTACTGTACATTGAAAAATCAGCAAATGTGTCCAATTATGGTCACTCTGCTTTGATGTGTTATTTCATATTCCCTTTCCTCTTCCTGCCTCTTAGAGTGTCTCTCTGTTGGCCCCTGGCCAGGATCACATTGCAAGCCCCAGACAGTTCTCTGTGTGAAAGCATAGAAAAATTATGTTCTATATAAAGGAAAGTATAATCTGCTTGTGCTGAAAGATTTTTTTGTCCTTGAGACATATCCTGGGGAATTTACTCTGGAATAGATTAATCAACATGATTTAATGAGCACCTGCTGTGTGTTACTGCCACAGCTGAGGAAAAAACACTATCTTTACTACTAAAAAGTTTCTGTTTTTCTTTAAAAAAAATCAAAACTTTTATAAATCTTAGACTAACTGTGTGATGTTGTATGTGATAGGGGGCAAAATGTATGAATTCCTTCCTACATGGGATAAAACAGAATTATCTTTGGAGGCTGAAGTATGCATATAAATATATTCCCATCAACATTATGACATTTTCTTTACAAGTAATAAATTATTAGCAATCCCCATGGAAAAGTATATTCAAGAGAAAGTCTGGCATTCTTTGCCTGGGATATTATATTCTTTAAATATTAAGAAGACATTGCACATATGAGTGAGATCACGTGGTATCTGTCTTTCTGTGAGCGGCTTATTTTACTTACCAAGATGTTTTCCAGGCTGATTGGTGTTTTTGCAAATGACAGGGTTTCGTTCTTTATTATGGATGAATAGTGTTCCATCGTGTATCTGTGTATGTGTATACTACATTTTCTGTATTAATTTTCTGTATTCATTTGTCCACAGATGGGCATTTAGGTTGATTCCATACCTTGGCTAGTATGAACAGTGCTACAATAAAATGGGAGTGCGGATGTTTCTTCAACATACTTTCATTTCAATCTTTCATTTCTTTTAGATACATATCCAGTAATAGGGTTGCTGGATCATAGGACAGATCAAGTTTTACTTTTTTGAGGAACCTCCATTCTGTTTTCCACCATGATTATGTAATTTACATTCCCACCAACAGTGTGTGAGCAATCTCCTTTCTCTCTGTGCTCTCCACTGTTTGTTATTCTTTGCCTTTCCAATAACAGCCATTCTCACGACAGTGAGATGTTATCTCTGCATTTTATTGATGGTCAGTGGTGTAGAAGTTGAGAGTAGAAGAGTGTTTTCCAGACCCAGAGGATAATGGTGGGAGGGGAGGTTGGGAGAGGGTGGTTGACAGGTACAATGTTTCAGGTAGGTGGGAAGAACACGTTCGTTCTGGTGTTCTATTACATGGTAGGATCCTTGTAGCTGGCAGTAATGCACTGCCTATAAGAGTTTGAATGTTCCCACAACAAGAAATGAATACACTATTACCACAATTCCATCCTCACACAATGTATACGTGCATGACAATATCACATTGTACTCCATGAATATGTAAATTACTATATATCAATTTAAATAAATAAATAAACAGTAAAGATAAATATAGTAGAACCTCCATAGCTGACCACCAACCAACCTCCACTGACCACCTCCTTAATTTGACCTAAGTTTCATAGAGTGGACATGCACCACATGTACATATCAGTACATGTGGCCTAGTTCCTTATGTTGACCGTCTCCATATGTTGACAAGTTTGTTACAATCGCTTGGGTGGTCAATTTACAGAGGTTGCACATATGTATTTATCCATTAAGATAAGAATGGCTCAATGATTATCAAGTAACAAAAATGGTCAAATAATGACCAAAGTGGTTATTCTTCCTATTAACTTTTTGGCACAGAATAAGAGCCAAAGACTGTATTATACATCAGGGGTCCTCAAACTTTTTAAACAGGGGGCCAGTTCACTGTCCCTCAGACCATTGGAGGGCCAGACTGTTGGCCCTGGGACGAGTTGGCTGCTAAGCAGGACAGGCAGTGGCGGTAAAAACACCCGGCAGGCCAGATAAATGTCCTAGGAAGGCCACATGTGACCCACGGGCCGTAGTTTGAGGATGCCTGTTATACATCAAAGAATATTTCCTATTCTACCTGTGACAAATGGAAATGTTAAGTGCACTTGCTAGGGAGGATATTCATACTTATCTGAATACATACCGTGATACCAATATGCTTTGAGAGTGACAACACTTGTGGACTTCAGTGACAAGATGCCAGTTTTAAAGTTATATAGTACAAGTTCAGAAATTATTATTATTATTATTTTGAGTCACCCTGGGTAGAGTGCTATGGCATCATAGCTCACAGCAACCTCAAACTCTTGGGCTTAAGCAATTCTCTTGTCTCAGCTTCCTGACTAGCTGGGACTATAGGCACCCACCACAATGCCTGGATATTTTTTTGGTTACATTGAGCCTCTGTGCATGTGGCCAGCACCTTATTCACTGAGCTATTGGCACTGAGCCAAGTTCAGAAATTTTTTATAGTCCGTTTTCACAATTCCCAGAAATATCTGGAGCAAAATCACTGGATTTGGAGTCAGAAATCTTGGATCTTTAACGGGATTCTGTATTTAACTGACTGAGTTAATTTAGAGAGTTTGCCTCTTTGCCCTCATTTCCTCCTAGGTACTAAGTTTGTATGTATGTGCCCGGGCATCTGTGTGTGTGCTCATGTGTGTGTTCACGCATGTGTGTACATGTATTCATGTCTATGTGTGTGTGTTTATGTTTTAGCAAGTAGAATGAGGACACAGTGGGTTTAGTGTAGGCTGGAGTGGCAAGGGAAGGGATGTAGAAATGGGGGTGTAAATGGTTCATTTTTAGAGTGAAAAAAATTTTCTAAACTTGGGCAGTGCATGTGGCTCAAAGGAGTAGGGCACCCGCCCCATATGCCAGAGGTGGCGGGTTCAAACCCAGCCCCAGCCAAAAACTGAAAAAAAAAAATTTTTTTTTCTAAACTTGATCATAATGGGGTTGAACAACTTTAAATATACTAAAACTTGAGAATGATACACTTTAAAGGATTGAGTTATATAATGTGAATTATATCTCAATAAAGCTATTAGCTTTTTATGTTTAGATTTTAAGTATTAAAAAAGATGTTATTCTTCTTGAAATATAGTGCATAGGCAACAATATTTACGTTCCGAATCTTAGCATGGACTTTTGGGCATAGACTCTGTTCTCTGGAAGGCTGCTTCACTGGAAGTGGTTATTCTTTGTCTCTGCACCTATGTTAAGTATTAAATTTCAGGCTCATCAGAATATGTTGTTTCCAGCTCTCAAATGTTACTCATCATGTTTTACTGTAAATGGGCTGTGAATCTATAAACTAAATGTTTTTTTTTCCTCTCTTTTGCTTTTTTTTTTTTTTTTTTTTTTTTTGTCTGAAGACAAAGACAGGGATTTGTTTGCTGCAGGATGGTAATCAGGAGCCTTTCAAAGTGCGGCTGCACCTAGCCAGAGACATTCTGATGATCCAGGAGCAGGATGTGATATGCGTGTCTGGTGAGCCTTTCTATTCTGGTGTAAGTAGCTATTCCTTCTGTTGAAATTTCTTGCTTTTGTCTTCTGTTAATAAAAATTCACATTCATAGAAAACTCTTAATATACTTTCATTTTATTTTCAGAACAAAACCAATGGTCCTGTGTGTAATTTTTGTTCACATTATTAAGTAAGCAGGATTCCTAGATGAGGACATTACCTGGGTCCACAGTATATACACATTTAGGGCCCATCCCTGGCTTGGTTCCCAGATGTTGTTATGCGAAGGGTATGACCCTGGTGTTTTCTAATCATAACACACTGCATTCAGCCTTTTTACACAGAAAGCTAATGAGAACTGTGCATGGCAGTGGCCCCTGACCTGGTCTTGTCTTGCATCACCTTGAAATTTGGGAGGTGACACCATCGTGGGAGCTGTCCTTCAGAATCAGCAAAGCTGGAGGCTTAAGGCAGCCGCCACCACTGAGCTCCATGTGAATGATTTTCCCCTGGGCTGGTGCCTGAATGATTCTGTGACTTTCTTAATAGAATTTTGCCTAAGTGAGTTTCTCTCCAATATGCTAACCCATGGATGCACTGTGCTGCTGATAATCCAGCCACAGATTATTACCAAAACTGACTACTGTATGTGCTGTGCCAAAGCAGAGCCACTGGGGGAGGTCTCCTTTGGTGGGATCAGTTTTTATTCAGCAGAAACATATTATCGTAAAACAAAACAGGTTCTGGAATTTATCGTTTACTGTGTAATATCATCAAAGGCATCATCTTAACAGTGTTGCCATATGTGATCTCAAAAGAAAATTATGGAAAGCATCAAACAGTCTGCTCTCCAGTTTCCCCAGACATCTGTAGCTATTTAGCATGAAGATTTAATTTGTACCTATTAACACACTTACCTTGAAGTGTTTCTTTAGTGGTGAATAATGCTGAACTTGAGTTTTCACATCCCTTCTTACTAACACCCTATGGGAGTCATATAAGGCCCTAAATCAATAGGCCTTTGCTAAGAAAAGATAATGGACATTTTGGAGACCGTTAACTATTCTTTTGTCACAGACCATTTAATCATCTTGAATCATGGGCCTGGATGTCAAGGTTGATTAAATTGTTCCCACGGGCTTGCCCTTTCTTCCCTTTGGTTAATAATAGAGAAGTATGAATCATATAACCCTCTAGTATAAATATATCACACAGGTCCCATCAGTAAAATAAAATCAGTAAAATACAGGACTTCAACAGTGAAGTAATGTTTTAACTATAAATTTTATAGTCAAAATAGTTAATATACATAATTGTGCATATGAATAAAGCTTAGAATCCTGGACAGGACTCAGAGAGAATTAAGGAGACATCCTAAGCTAATGTCAAGAAATGCAAAAACACATTGAGAAAATTCAACACCCATTTATAAGAAACACTTCCAATAAATATGAAAAGGAAGAAGGTAAGTTACTCAATCTGGTAACAGGCGTCTGATGAACACATGCCAGGATCATGACAGCTAATATTCAACATTCTCTTCAAGATTCAAAGCAAATCAAGGATCACACCTCAGCCCTCTTCTCTTTAGTATTGCTCTTGATATTCTCACTGGGGCAACAACTTCTGAGAATCAATACAAACAACATGAAAATTATAGAGGAAGAGGTGAAACTGCTTTATTTATAGATTTTCATGATGGAATACAGAGAAAATCCTGAGAAATCTACCCAAAGTAGAGTAACATAAAAAAAATTAACAAGGTTGCTAGAGTAAGGACACTATCCCATGTTGATTTTGTTTCTCTAAGTAGCAACAAGCAACAAGAAAAATGAAATAAAATGCAATTCACAACACATCCAAAAGATAACACAGGAGGGCAGTGCCTGTGGCTCAGTGAGTGTGGCACTGGCCCCATATACCGAGGGTGGCAGGATCAAGCCCAGCCCTGGCCAAACTGCAACAACAAAAAAATAAATAAATAACACAGGAGTAAATTTAACAAAAGATGTATATGACCTCTGCCCATCACAAAACTGTGATGAAGGAAATGAAAATAAATGAGAAAACAGATCAACAGAATGTGATTAAATTGAAAGCTAAATATTGATTAATTATCACATCCTCTCAAATATTCCAATGCAATTGTGAAACCTCAAAATATTTTTGTGGATATCTACAAGTTGAATCTGAAATATTTATGGAAGCACTACAGATTTACAGTAGCTAAAACAATCTTGAATGAGAAAAATAACATTTGAAGGCTTATCCTCCCTGATTTCAGAGCTGACTAGAAGATTCAGTAGTAAATATCATGTTATATCATAAATGCTGGCATTGAATCTATGGAATATTACAGATAGTCCAAAAAGTGACTCACATTTATGGTCAGTTGAGTTTTTAAATTGTGATACAATATAAATTAACCATTTTGACTATTTTTAAGTATGCGGTGTAGTGGCATTGAGTGTGTTCATACTGTGGAGTAGCTGTCGCCACTGCCCACTTCCAGAATTCCCACCTCCACAGTGAACATCTGTACACACTAAACAGTATTCCTCATGCTGCTCTCATCCTAGTTGCTGGTAATAGCTGTCCTACTTTCTGTCTCTGTGTATTGATATCCTGGGTAACTCATGTAAGTGAATCATATAAAATTTGGCCTTTTGTGTCTGGTTTATTTCAAAAGTATGATGTCTTCAAGATTCATCAGTGTTGAAAGGTGCATCGTAATTTTATTCTTTTTTAAGGCCAAATGACATTCCATTTTATGCATATGCCACGTATTCTTAATCCAGTTACCCGACAATCACCACTTGAGTTGTTTCTACCTTTTGGCTCTAATGAAAACTATTGACATAAGTATGGGGAGAGGAATATCTGTTTGAGCCCCCACTGTGAATTATTTTGTGAATATCCTGGAAATGGAATTGCTAGATGAAATGACAATTTTTTGTTTAATTTTTTTGATGACCCACCATACCGTTTTCCACAGTACTTATACTGCTTTACATTCTAAGGTTCCATTTCTCCAGATCCATCCCAATCCTGTTGTTTTCTGTGTTTTGATGATAGCTATGCAAATGGGTCTGAGGTTGAATCTCTCTGTAGTTTTAATTTCCATTTCCCTATTGATTAGTAATGTTGAACATCTTTTCATGTGCTTATTGACCATTGTATGTCTTTTTCTGAGAAATGTCTACTTATATCCTTTGTTTATTTTTGAATTGGGTTGTTTGGGGGTTTTTTTTAGTGTTCATTTGGAGTGTTCTTTATACATTTTTGGATATTAATACCTTATCAGGTTAGTGATTTGAATATTTTTCTCTCAACTTGTAGGTTGCCTTTTTACTTTGTTGATAGTGTGCTTTGATGCACAAAGGTTTTTCATTTTGACAAAATTCAATTTGTGTATTTTTTTCTCTTTGTTGTACTTTTTGTGCCCTATTAAAAAAATCAGCAGAAATCCAGTGTCATGACTTTCCTCCATCAGATCTTCTTCCAGTTTTGAGTTTTAGTTCTTACTTGTAGATATTTCATCTATTTTGAGTTAATTTCTATTTGTGGAGTTATGTAAAGTTCCATTTTTATTCTCTAGAATTTGACTATCCAGTTTTCCTGACATCATTTGCATCTTAGCCCTCTTATCAAAAATGATGAACATACATGTCATCCATTTGTCTATACATTTTTTTTTATGCCAGTAACACACAGTTGTGGTCTTTGGTTAGTTTTTGTTTTTACTATAGCTTTATTGCAAGTTTTGAAATTAGAAAGTGTGTGATTCAGCTTTATTCTTTATTGTTTAGAGAAGGGTTCCCATTTTTACCACTTCTGTTCATGTATTCTGGAAGTCCTGGCCAGAGCAATCAGACAAGAAAAAGAAATAAAGAGTATACAAAGCCATAAAGTGGAGATCAAACAATTTCTGTTTGCTGATTATATGATTTTGTATCCAGAACACTCTAAAGACTCCAGGAAACACTCTTAGAATTGATGAGTATAATTAGCAAAGTCTAAGGTTACAAAATTCATGTTCACAAAGTCAGTACTATTTCTATATAAAGTCAGTACCATTTCTATATATTATACTAGTAATAGTTAAGCTTAGAGTCAATACCATTTATAATAGCTGAAAAGAAAAGAAAATACTTTGGAATATACTTAAGCAAGGAGGTGAAAGATCTCTACTCTACCAGGAGAAGTATAAAATAATTATAAAAGAAACAGAAAACCATCTCCTGCTCATGGGTTGAATGAATTGATATTGTTGACATGTTTGTACTTCCAGAAATGATTTACAGAGTCAACACAATCCCTGTCAAAATACCAATATTGTATTTCACATATCTAGAAAAAATAATTCTATGCCTTATATGGAACCAAAACAGAGACTGAGTAGCCAAAATAATCATAAATAAAAATTACAAATCTGGAGGTATTGCATTACCTAACTTCAAGTTATACTACAATGTTGTAGTCACCGAAACATCATGATACTGGTATTAATAACCAACAGAGCAGAATAAAGAACCTAGAATTGAAACCATATACCTGTAACCAACTGATCTTCAATAGAACAGACAGCAGCATTCACCAGGGAGAGGAAGCCTTTTTCAATACATGGTGCTGAGAAAACTGGACAGCCACATGCAGGAGAATGAAAGGAGACCCTATCTCTTGCTATATACAAAAATTAATTCAAGATGGATAAAAGACCTAAATATAAGGCATGACATGTAAGGCACAGAAATTCGAGATGAAAACTGGAAAAACCCTTCTAGACATTGACCTAGGCAAAGAATTTATGATTAAGACCCCAAAGGCAAATGTAGCAATGACAAAAATATGTGGGATTAAAAGAGCACCTGCATAGCAAAAGAAATAATCAACAGAGCTAATAGACAACCTACATTGTCTATTAGGGACAAATGAGAGAAAGAATTTGCAAACTATAGATTTGATAAATGGCTAATATCTTTAATCTAGAAAGAACTTCAACAATTCAGAAAAAAATGCGCTAAAAAGTGGGCAAGAGACATGAACAGAAGGTTTTCAAAAGAATATAGACAAATGGCAAACAAATTTATGAAAAATTCTCAATATCACAAGTCATCAGGGAAATTCTAATTAAAATCACAATAAGATACTATCTTACCCCTATCAGAATGGTCAAAAAATAATAGATGCAGAGAGAAAGGAGTATGTATGCACTGTTGGACTGCAGATTAGTACAGTATGAAGATTGGAAAACAGTATGAAAATTCCTCAAAGACATAAATGTAGACTCACCATTCAATCCAGAAATTTCAATATTAGGTCTATACCCAAAGGAAAATAACTCATTTCTATCATAACTATACCCAATGTTTATTGCAGCATGTTTCACAATTGCAGATGTAGAATTAGCCTAAATGTCTAGCAATTCATGAGTGGATTATCGAAATGTAGTAAGTACATATGTACCACACTCCAGCCCCCCTTCACCAACACAGATAGTAGGGCACTATTCAACCATTAATAAAATGAAATGTCTTTTGCAGCAACTTGGATGAAACTAGAGACCATTATCCTCAGCAAGTATCTTAGGAATGGAAACACAAGCACCACATGTACTCCCTAATAATGGGGAATTAAATGATGGACAGACATGGGCGCAAAGATATGCAAAAGCCATTGGGAGGGTTTGAGAGGTAGAAACTCATCTGTTGGGTATAATGCACACTATTCTGCACACCAAAAGGCCTACCTTAAGCTTTCCTTATATAAGGTATCTATGTAACAAAAATATTTGTACCCTGTTAATATTTTTGAAATAATAATGGAAAGAAAAAAAAAAGATTATTTAGGATAATTGGGGCTCCTTGAAGATTCCATACAAATTTTAGAATGGTTTTTTTTTTTCAATTTCTGAAAAACGTAGTCATAGGTGTTTTACTAAAAACTGTATTTAATCTGTAAATCACTTTGGGTTTTATGGACATTTATAAAAATATGAAGCTTTCTGAGCCATGAACATGGGATGTCTTTCCATTAATTTATGTTCTTTAATTTCTTTGACTAATATTTTATTGCTTTTGGTGCATAAATTATTATTATTTCAACTCCTTGGTTAATTCCTTACTATTTTATTCCTTTTGATAAAATTGTTAAGGAATTGTTCACCTAATTTAGTTTTTAGATGTTTATTGCTAGTGTACGGAAATGTAACTGAAGTTTTACATGTTCACTTGTATCCTGCTGCTTTGCTGAATTTATTAGTTCTAATAGTTTTCTGTGAATACTTAATGTTTTCTACATAAGATCATGTCATCCATAATAAAAGATAATTTTCCTTTTCATTTCCAATTTGGATGCACTCTGTGTCTTTTTCTTGGATAATTATTAAGTAGAACTTTTAATACCATGTTGAATAGAAGTTATAAAAATGGGCATTGTTGTCCTGTTCTGGATCAGAGAGAAAAACTACTTACTGTGTGTCTTAGTCCTTTTGTTGTTGTTGTTGCTATAAAGGAATACGTGTAATTTATAAAGACACGGGCTCAATTTGCCTTACAGTTTTGCAGGCCATACAAGGAACCCAGCAACAGTATCTGCGTTGGTGAAGGGGAGCTGGAGTGTGTGGAGGTCACACAATGAGAGAATGAAAGCCGGGGGCTGAGGAGGTGTCATATTCTTCTTCTTTTTTATTTTTTGGCAGTTTTTGGCAGGGGGCTGGGTTTGAGCCCACCACCTCTGGCATATGGGGCTGGCACCCTACTCCTTTGAGCCACAGGTGCCACCCTATATTCTTTTTATAATTACAACAAAACAAGCTCTGGATCTAATAGAGCAGAAACTCTATTTTGTAACTCACTACCACCCTCTGCCAGAGACATTCATCTGTTCATGAAGGATTCACCTCCCTGATTCAAACACTTCCCATCAGGCCCCACCTCCTGATGGGGTGATCACATTTCAACATGAGATTTAAAGGGGACAACATCCAAACTGGTGCCCCCAAACTTATGTCCTTCTCACTTTACAAAATATGACTTCTTCCCACTTCTCCCCAAAGTCTTCACTTATTCCAGCATCGAATCAAAAATCCAAAGTCAATGTCTCATCTGAGATTCAAGGCAAATTTCTTTCATTTATGAAGCTATAAAATCAAAACTAAGTTATTTATCCAACAGACATTGGATAAACATTTTCATTTGAAAAAGGAGTAATTGACCAAAAGAAAGGTGACCAAGCCCCACCCAAGGGCAATACCCAATAGGCAGACACCAGGGCACCACTGGCAGGAACAGTGGGCTCCCAAGGCTGTTGCTGGGTGCAGCCTCTGTGGCCACTCTCATGGATGAGGAGGCCAATGCCTGTGGCTTTTCGGGTGGAGAATACACACTCCTAGTGGGTGTACAATTCTGGGGCCTGGAGAATGGTGGCCTTGTGCCCACACCTCCACTAGGCAGTGCCCCAATGGGGACTCTGTGAGGTCTCCAACCCCATATTTTCTCTAGACATTGCCTTAGCAGAGTCTCTTTGGGGAGGCTGAACTCCTCCGAGGATTCTGCTTTCTGATACATCCTCTGAAATCTGGGTGGAAGCTGCCAATCCACACGCTTGCATTCTCTGCACACTTGGAGACTTTCCAGGTGGGAGCTGCTAGGGCTCACCCTGTGCACTTCCTGCACCTGGAGCCCCTGGGCTTGGGCTGGAGTGCAGCCCTCTAGATGTGGACAGCAGTACTTTGAGGTGATGTAGAGCAGTGGTGTCCTGGGCCTGCCTCCTGAGATCATTCTGTCCTCCTAGGCCTCTGGGAGGGGCTGCCAGGAAGCTTTTATTTTATTTTATTTTATTGAGAAAGCATCTCATTATGTCACTCTCAGTAGAGTGCTGTGGTGTCACAGGTCACAGCAACCTCCAACTCTGGCTTAAGTGATTCTTTTGGCTCAGCCTCCCAAGTAACATGGACTTCAGGCCTGCCACAATGCCTGGCTACATTTTTGTTATAGTTGTCGTTGTTTAGCAGGCCTGGCCTGGGTGTATGTGGCTGGTGCCCCAACCCTCTGTGCTACTGGCACTGATCAGCCTGGAAGATTTTAAAAATGCCTTCATTTTATTGTCTTGACTGTCAGCACTCAAATGGCTTTTTCTGTATAATCTCTGTAGGAAGTGTTTACCCTGCAGTATCCTTGAGTTCCTCACCTAAACACTGTCCTTTCCTACCACACAGACAGGCTGGAAATTTTTCAAGTCTCTATGCTCTACTTCTCTTTAATTATAAATTCCAACTTTAGATCATTCCTTTGCTTCCACATCTGACTGTAAGCAGTTAAAAGCTCCATGCCATTGCTTGAGCACTGTGATGCTTAGAAATTTCTTCTGCAAGGTAGCTTAGCCCATCACTCTCAAGTTCAGCCTCCCACAAGGCTCTGGGGCATGAAACCCGGGCAGCCACATTCTTTTCATTCTTTTCTAAAACTTAAGGGTGACCTTTGCTCCAGTCCCCAGTTTCTCATTTCCATCCGAGACCTCATCTGCCCACACTTTACTATCCATATTTCTATCGGCATTTCAGTCTCTAAGAACTTCCAAACTTTCTGTCATGCTCTTGTCTTTCTCAGTTCTAGTTCTTTCAGCCTTTGCCATTATCCAGTTCCAAATGCTTCAACATGTTCTAGTTGTCCTTATGGCAATACCCCACTCCTGGTCCATTTTTATATTGCTATAGAGGAGAACCTGAGACTAGGTAATTTATTTTAAAATAGGAGAGGATTATCTGTCTCATGGTTTATAGACTACGTAGGAAGCATGGCACTGGCATCTGCTTCTGGTGAGGACCTCAGGCTGCTCCACACAAGGGCTAAGGAGGATAAGAACTGGTCTGTGCAGAGGTTATGGAGCAGAGAAACAGAGGCAGAGAGAAAAGGGAGGGGCCAGGCTCTTTTTAACAACCAGCTTTAGTAGGATCTAACGCTTCTTCCTGCCCCCAGGAGGGCATTAATCAATACAGGAAGAACACACCCTCAGGGCCCAGACACCTGCCATTGGGGTCCACCTCTAACCTTGGTGATCAACTTTCTGCATGAGAACTGCCAGAACAGCTCCACTCTCTCCCACTGTGGACTTTTCATATATGCCTTGTCAGGGTGAGGTAGCTTCCTTTTCTTACTTCGTTGAGTATTAAAATGGTGTAGAATGTCGTCATAAGAAGTGCTGAAATTCGTCAAACACTTTTCTGCCTCAACTGAGATGATCTTGTGTGCTTCCCTCCACTCTGCTTTACAACTCACTCTTCACTTCCCTAATGCCTCCCAGGACTCTGCCCATATGAAGTTCTTTCCACCCTCTGAGTCTACATCTGGGGAGAGGCAAGCCACAGCAGGAAATCAGGCAGGGGGGCAGGGCACTCTCGACTCCCAGACTGTCCTCTCTGTCTTCTTTGTAAAGCCTCCCACTCCCGAAGGCAACTGCCCCGCCCCCCACACACACATTGGAAACAGACTGTCTCTGAACCTGGCCCTTCTCAGCAGGTGGTATCTGCTGGGCTGCTGCCCTGCAAGGCCAATGTGTGCTACAGAGTCAGCTTCATGTGTTGTTTGAGGATGAGTTTGGGAGGGTAGGAGAGCAGAACAGGGGCAATCACCCAACTTTTGAGAAAGAAAGTCCTATCTACTTATTACAATAAATGTAGTGTTAATTGAAGTTCTGCTTCAGTGAGTGAGAAGGCTGGGAAGGCGCTCTGAGGCAAGGCAGACGTTCCCCTGCTGACCCTTGGCACGGATGCTGGCATTTCACCTGGAAGCACTGATGTGAGGCCCTAGTTGGAGAATGAGGATGTAGGGCGAGTGGGCTTGGGGATAAGGACAGCAGGGCCATCAGGGAGTTCACTCATGGTAGGGGAAATAAAGCACCGTTCTGTTGAAAACTCTAGGAGATTACAGAATATCCTTTTTTTAATGCTGGTTGGTGTTACCATGTTTATCCTGTTAGCTAAAAGCTGCTTCCAGAATTGCCATTGTCTGACACTTCTGGTCTGTTCAGCTTAGGCTGCAAGATAGCCCTTGCATGTTGGGATTCAGGAGGCAGTGGGACAAGCGCAGGTTAAGAGCTAGTGTTTCTCCATCAGCACCACAGGCAGGGGCAGGGGTCATGAGACCTGGCCTTGACCTACTGACAATAGAGGATAACCCTGGGGCAGGAGCAGGGCACCTGTCACCCAGATGGTCAGGGCAGAGAACCGAGCAGGTGGAGAACTTGAGCCAGGCACAGTGTCACTGTGTGAAGATCGGGTGCTAGCAAGGTGGTCACCTCCCAGGCGTCTGTGCAGAGTGATGCCCTTGGTTCCTTGCTCAGAAGTTCTTCACACGTGGTAGGGCTTAGCTCAGTTGCAGAAGTCCAGAACTGAAAATTCATGGTGGGCACGTGAGCAGAGCCTCGATGAGAAGGCAAGATATGGGGTTTAGGATGGTGAAGGGACCTTGAGCAAAGGCTTCACCTCTCACACCGGGGGCTGAACATAGAGGAGGAGAACATCATGGGACAGCCACCAGTCCCAGGGTCAGCGTTAAAACACTGGAGCCTGATGAAAATTATTAGCAAAGGAACATGTGCCTGAGCTCTAAGGACTTCATGGCACGAGTTTATGAAGAAGGTGACTTAACAGGGACCCCCATCAGATGGAGGCTTGAACCTGCTCAGACCTTGCCGAGTGGATCTGGGATTGTGCAATAGAACCCAGGCAGGATCTCAGAGGTCTGGGGGCAGGGCAGATGACAGACATTGGTATATTTAGTACATCTGACACTTTTATTCTACCAATATGCAGAAAATCCTATAAAATATTGATCATTCGCAGAGTATGCAAACGTTTTCACTGATCAGAGACAGCTAGAGAGTAAAAACTAAAGCAGCCAATGCATTTCTGCCAACAAAATCCTGAAGTTTTCCCCAGTACCTTCTATTAGGTACTTTGAGGAACATTCCATGATTTCTCAGAGATTATACAGTTAAAGTTTTAGCATTGATTTCATATCAGATAAAACCTGTTCCATCTGTGATAATTAGAAAACAGTAACAAAATGTAGAGAGCAATTATTCAAGATCTGTAGACTCAGAGAGCAGAGTGACGGCTGATCAGAGCGATGCGTGGCACTTGTCAGATGCGTTAAAGCTTCAGTTCACATGAAAGAAAGCCGCCATCCTCCCCGTGGTGCTTGGAAATCAAGCATTCAGTGCCTGTCATCCTTCTGACTGATTTGCCATTCTAAATCAGAGGTACCTGTGGCTGTGCTGGTGATACTATCTCCTTCAATGTGTCCTGAAGGAGAATCTAACTTAACCTATGCTAGTTTTAAATATCGACAAAATATTTTTAGAAGGCAAATGGGGCTAAGAGCAAATAAGGTTGCAATCTATCTTCCCATGGACCCATCACTCTCAAAGGTGTCTCTAGTAAAAGATGAGAAAAGCTTGGAGATTAAATTCCAAATATGGCAGAACCAGCAGACAGATAGCATCAGTACAGTCCGTGCTGCCACAGAGCTCTAACAAGCAGTGTTACACTTCACATCAACAGAACTCCCCCCAGTTCTCCTTGTGGGAGAAAACGGGCACTTAGCAATCCCACTAGTGAAACCATTATTTCCTGGAGACAACATTAAGAGAATATAATATCTACTTTTAACCTGGGAGTTTGTACCAGCCCTCATGTAAGTGTACCTGGATGCAGGGTCTGACTCTAAGGCTGTGAAAATGTGATCGGGAGACAGATTGCATCTAAATCACAAGTGGACTTATTGGCGATAGATAGATTTATAGGTAATCAGGTGGGAATGGTGCGTACCGGCTCAGATAGGAAGGTTTGTGTTTTTTCTTTTTCCTACATTATGGAGCTATTGATTGAAATCCATCAACACAGAGATGAGAGACTGTACACACACATGCACAACTTTCAAACTTCTAAAACATTCTCATATGCCACTGTTACCTTTTTGTATTTTAATAGAAGTGCATTCTTCTTTTATTTAAAAATATTTAATTGACAAAGATCATATATATTTAAGGTCTACATAATGATTTGAGATTTTATGTATACACACATTGTGTAACGATCATAAACAGCTAACATGGGCACCACTGCCCATGTGATACATGGGTACCGAGATATTGCTCAGCTTGTAAGAGAAAGTTTGTACTTTTTAATTAGCATCTTCCTATTTACTACCCCTGGAAACCAGGGAAACCGTTCTAGTCTCTGTTTCTGAGTTTGACTTTTTTGATCCCATGTGTAAGTGTGGCTTATTTCTCATATGGTGATGTCCCCATGTTTAAGACGCTGTCACACATGGCAGGGTTTTCTTATCTTTTTATGGCAGAATTGTAGTCCATTGTGTCTATACATCACATTTGCTTTATCCATTCATCTGTTGATGGGCTTTGGTTGTATTCTCTAAAATATGATCTATCCTAAGTAAATATATTTGATTTTCCCAAACCTATTTTAGAGGTGAAGTGGGTCATTAGGAAGTAAAATGGATAAGAAGATATCAATTTAGTCCAAATTATTTTTATATTTGATTTTATGTTTATGAATGAAGTGATCAGGAGTATTTTATATTTCTGCTTCTCCTTTTTTTACTTTTTGGAGGAGACAGCCATTTCAAAAGTAATAAGATTAGCAAAGGGAGGATATAAATACTTTCTGGAATTATAAAGTACTAATAGGTAGGTAATAATTGTTTGGAGATTATGAATTTATAATGGAAAAACACAAAGGTGTGATTCTGAAACTTAGAGTGTCCTTTCCTTCTATTACGACACAAATTAGTAAATTTACACCACAGTACTGGAAAATCTTCCCTCCTGTTTCTCTGTGACGTTTTAATTGTTGAGAGTCAACAAGCACAGGCAGGGCCATGATCTTCTTAATTTCCTGGGACTTAAGCTGCTCCAAGTTTTTTGGCCCTGAAAGAGATGACCATGGCTCCAGTGGAAGCCTTGTGTTCAGACCCTGTGAACTGTGGTGGTGATAGTCCAGTGAGTCAGAGGCTGCTGTACTGCGGGGCCAGCAGCAGTGCCAGCGATCCCTGCATCACCTGAGACTGTCACAGAGTCGATGCAGCAGGAGACTTTGGTGGTTAGTTGAAGAATCCTTCAAATATAGAAGCAGAGGAGTGATAGCATTGGCTGCAAGAATGATACGGCACTGAGAGAAGGATTCTTTTTAAACAGAGCCCATGTTTTTTGTGAAGTACATTAATTATAAGATGCATATTAAGAATGTCATCTTAACTTGTGTCAAATTCAGCAGTTTGAAGGGCATTTACCCACCATGCACTGTAACTTTTATTTTACCTTTAGGATAATTTTGTCATGAGATTTTCTTCTTACCTATAAAACAAACTTACTGACGTCTCTTTAGTATTTAATTATTCCCATATTTTGCATCTGTTTGTGTTTCTGTGGAGTGGTAAAGGTAACACATTCAGTCTTCATTTTTATTCACTGTCATTTTGATAGATTGAGAATAGTATTTAAACTATTTATGGAATATTTGATTATGCTTATTATATTTTTATAATATAATAAGTTATATTTTTATATTTTTTCTTCTAAATGACAATAATAGCATCTATATCATTGGATAATTGTGAAGATACAATGAATTAGTATGTGTAAAGCGGGAAACAGTCTGTGGTGCATAGTAAGAGCTTGATGAATAATACCTTTATTAACATAAACCTGATACAGAGTGAATCTGTATAGACATAATGATAACACACAGCGATAACACACAGCAGAGAGGAAGAAATCAGGGACTGCTTGCCTAGGATGTCATTAAGGCACTATGTTTTAGGGAATTTCACAAGGTACATGTGGGTAGCAGACATCCTAAGGAGACAAAATAAGTGTGTGCAAAGTTACAATCTATGAAAAGCACCCAGTAATCAAGAGTTATGGGTCATGACAACTTCTGCTTGTGGGACACATTCAGGCAGGGTGTACGGTGGGTGTAAAGTATAGTGATGGGGGGCAGTGCCATCTAAGAAGGGAGGAAGCTGGGGAGGAAAAGCAGGTTGTAGTGAGGCATATGATAATAGCTGAATTGAGACAAAAAAATTAAAAAATGGAAAATTTAGAATCAATAACATTTTGTCATGGGCCAGTATCAAGATGGGAACTGGAATTGGTGTATTAAAGCACAACTGCTCAGGCACACTGGCTTGTCAGTTATATTGCTTGTATTTACAATTTGATAAACATATTACACTTACAAAAAGATAAATCACATTTCCACAAATGCATTTTTATAATGTGTAATTTGAATTTAAAGAACAAGAAAGACATGGGCAACCATGTGTCCATCGCCATCTTTGAAATACCTTGTTACCTACCACCACGAGGCTCTCCCACAGAGAGTAGAGAGTATCGTTTAATACATATAAGTAATATAAATACACTCTGAGATATGTATATGTATTCATTAAACATATACATATACACCTGTGTATATGTAGCAATATATATAGATAGATGGCAGAGATAAATAGAAAGGTAAATACTACTGGATGTTGAATACACAAATGATGGGTATAAATAGATAAATGGATGGAATGATCTAACACTGTTTTTTCTTTTTCCTTCAACCTGCAAAATAGTTGGCAATTTGATTGATATTGTTAGATTTTCATCCTTTAGGTCTCATGTTGATTGGGAGTTTGGGAAAGTCTTCCATTCCATTATTTTATTTATTTGTTTATTTTTATTAAATAATAGCTCTGTATATTAATACTGTCATGGGGTATAGTGTGCTGTTTTTACATACAATCTGAAATATTTTCATCAAACTGGTTAATATAGCCTTCATGTCATTTTCTTAGTTATTGTGTTAAGACATTTATATTCTACATTTAGAAAGATTCACATGTAGGGAAACTGTGTCTTCTTTCTGAGTGATTTAGAGAGTTGAGAATCCGTGCCCACCATGCCTATGATGGTCATCTGCAGGGTCACTCAGGCTTCTGTCTGAAGATTTCTTTTCATCTTCTTTGCCTGGGAGCCATCATACACTAATAAGGGGATTTATGTTTTTCTTCAGTTCTGAGGAACTCTCAGCCACTGCCTTGTAAAAGTCGTCCGTCTCCCAGTCTCTGCGTTCTTTCCTGTAGTAGCGTTGGTTGGGAGGATGTGAGACCAGCTGCTTCCAGTCTTTATTTTCTTACTTTTTATTACATTTGCACCCATTTTTCTCAGTGTTGAGCACTAGACAACCCCTCAGTCTTCCTTTCAGTTCATGAACTCTCTCTGTGGCAAAATGGAGTATGTTATTGAAGCTGTTTATTGAATTTTGGATTTTAATTATTATGTCTTCGAGTCTAACAATTCTACTCCATCCTACTTTATATTTGCCTCAGGAAAGTTTGTACCCCTGTCATAATTTGATATCTTCTCCTCTCTGTTAGTCCTGTTTGTCTGAACCTGCAATCCTTGCACATCTGAATCAGTATTTGCTCCTTGTTTGTTTGTTTGGATGCTGACTCACTGGCGCTTCTGTTTTGCTGGAGGTGTTGTGTTTCCTCCCGTGACTTTTCACTCTGAGTTCCTGTTTCTAGTCTCTCTCTGAGGGAATTCCTTAGAGGTTGACTTTATAATGTTACAAACACAATTTGCATTTGCTTTATCCATGTGCCAGAGGATATTAGAAGACCTAGTATTTTTTTTAAACTAAACTCTCAATTGGCCCTTTGCAGCCACACAGGGAGAAGCAATCTCATCTCAAACCCACCTGTGAGCCAATATATGCATTCTGTGGGAAAGTGTGTTTTAATTCTTCCATACAGATCTGAGTCACAACAGGCAACTTTTCTATAATAAGCCTCTGTGCAGTAGGAACCATTTATCATACTTACACACCTAGGATGGCTGCATACGCAGTTCATTGCGACACCAGGGCTCAATTTGCCTGGGTCCTTTCAGTGGTAGCCCTGGGTGGATGCCTGGACTGCTTGTACAGAGACTTGTGGATTTTAATTCTTTGTCCTCTTTCCTGACAACAAAGACATTTTTCTTCTTTTCTTATTGCCCCGGTTATATATTTGACATTAAAAAAAATATATCCATTATTTTGTTGTATGTGATCTTGGAAAAAGATTTTGGTGAAAAAAGTGTTCAACCTAAGGTCAAATTTGTGTTTGTGTGTGGAGTTTTTATATTTGTTTGTTTGGGGGGTTTTTGGTTTTGGTGGAAAAAAATGGTCATCTCTGAAAGGAGACGAGCCTGCCTTCTAATCCCAGCCACACTATTTTCCAGCTTTGCAACTTTTGTGAGCTCACTGCCTTTTCTGAAATTCAGTTTCCATGAGTAAAAAAGAAATAACATCAAATATACATGATTCACTGAGACAAAATTAAATGAGATTACATTGTGTTGGTGACTCTGAGAGGTGAAAATAAAAATTATTCTCCTCTCCTTTTCTGCTTTTCTGCTGTCCATGAGTGCTTGCCTTAGTCTCCTAGTCTAATGTAAGGTTGTAAACAGTTGCCGCGACAAGACGTGAACTACTGATGTAGATATTTGTTCCTTTCTCTAAGTCACTTTTCCTGAACTTTGAATGATTACTTGGGTGAGCAATTTGAGCTGGATAAGTAAACTTTCTGTATAAAATTAGAAGACAAAACTTCTCACATTAAGAGAAATATTCCATAAGTGAATAAATGCTCTTTAAATGCAAAGGGATTTTATTATTATTGTTTCAAACCCAAGAGTTTTTACTATGGCAGTAGTGTAAAGGAGTACAGGGATATTCTAAATGTTATAGATCTAAGACATTTATATTAGCTCTGAAAAAATCATTTTAATTAAATTTATAATGCATGAGATTGAATATAAATTGATAGGCTAAAATCTGCATTGTTCTAGAAATGAAGAATCAGGACACACGACAAAGTGAAATGAAATAGATAATAATGTGAAAATAAGCTCAACATAATTTATGTAAATATTTTCCCACACAAGTGAACATAATAGATCCAGGAATAAAACTTCTGATCAAAATTTCTCGTGTTTCTTAGCAATGTATTTGTGATTTCCCCCTAGGGATTTACTTTATCAGTTGTTCTGGTACCACAGATAGAGAAATTTAATTAAGAAAACTGTATTTTTTGGGTGGCACCTATGGCTCAAGGAGTAGGGCACCAGCCCCATATATTGGAGGTGGAAGGTTCAAGCTCAGCACCGGCCAAAACTGCAGGAAAAAAAAAAAGAAAGAAAAAAGAAAAAGCTATATTTTTTCCTCAATATGTCAATAAAAAGTTTCTTTTTCAGTATATTATATAAAACTTTAAAACATTTCTGTATTCAATCCATGCAGTCTTCCTGGATATTGACCACCATAGATACACTAATTTTTATGGCATATATGAAAACAGCTATTTTTCTTTATCAATAATGAATTTAAAAATGATCTTTGAATAACTAAAGCCAGAGTTTAGTAAGTCTTTTAATTTTCTGAGCATTAAGAAGGGAATAATTAGGATGTATCCATGAAAAATTGGTTGTCATTACCATGTCCAGGCTTTAAGACTCGTAAGAATGATGACGCGTGATTATGACCAGAGTGAAGTGCTCAGTCAGTGAGCCACACGAGGACATCAGATTTCCTTTGAAGCTTCATAGTTCCACTTTTATAATACCAAAGGTTTTGTTTAAATGTTGATTTTACATGGTACCTTTCCCTTTCTCATCTGTGGTAGCCATCTGTGTAGTCTTGAACAAAATGTTCAAATATATTTTAAACTTTTTAAAGCAGCACTATAAACATTGATTTTTGCCCTAAGCATTAATCTGGTGAGAATATACAGTTTGTGACATCATTTGCTCCCCCACTAAATATTCCCAAACTGCTGTGAAGATTAGGTACGTGGTTATACATGTGCAGGGAGTGACTTTATAGTTCCCTCTGCTTCATTTCATCCTAAAACACTGGCAACTCCATTGCGGTCCCATTGCTAATGTACAGTGGGCTTGGGGCCATGTCCCCAGTATGCCAAAGGACTACAGGAGAGAATCTGAGTGACAATCTTAGGCCTTCTTACTTAGGAGCATGAATTTTCAAATATGGATTAAAAGGCAGTGGTGATTCATTTTGCCACTTTTATGGATTTTAACAATATATTCCTAATATATGGATTTGCAGAATAGCTAAATCTTGAAAATTTCAGGTGTTATTGTGGCTTGCGCATTTGCTTCCAGTTTTGTGTAATTTTCAGGATATTTTAGATATATTATTTTAAAAGTTTAAAATATATTTTGTTTAAGGCTACATGAATTCATAACACATCGATATTTTGTTCATGTGTATCATTCCATAGATGATGGATTTGCAGCTCATGCTTTCTGGCCTGCTGGGTCTGTCCATCATTAGCATGAATGCTCTGCTGAAACCCCATGGCATGGGCCATTACCCTCTGTCAGAGGACCGAGACAAGGAGATTATCAATTCTGTTCTGCACAGTACTTAACACCGAGGTGACTGTGACCACGTCTCTTAACAATTCAATGTTTTCACTGAACTCTGAGCTTCAGTATCTTCCATTATAGAAATTGAATAAAACATCCGTCCTGCCAAATTCAGAGGACTGCTTCCAAGTCTTATAAAATACTATATTCTAATGCACTTTTGACACTTTAAATTGCTACAATTTCTGAAGATTTATTTTCGCTGGTATTTGAAAAATGTCTTAGAGGAGAAGCAGAAATTCCAGGGAGTTTTAAGTCCACTGTGAAGCTGAGTAGAGTAATTATAACTTATACTTTATTTTAAAGGGCATGTATAACTTCAGTTTTGACCTTCATGTAACAATGTCTGCATTTCTAGGTGGCATCAAAAAGTTCAAGCGATTGTTTACACAGTTGGGTTGCATTGTTTCCCTGGGAAGGGGCACGTGCAGAGTTTCGGCACTTCTAGACTTCCTAATACTTTTGGACGTGTACCACCCTATCTTCCCCTGCAGACTGCAGAAGCCAGAGCCGCAGTGACTTACAGGAGCGAGACCTGACTTCTATTTCAGAGTCTACCAAAACATTTATGTGATCCTGGATACTTCACGATGTCTAGAATCAGTATCTGTTTTCTTAAAACATAGAAAAGAAGGTGCTCTTAGTTATAGTATTCTTTTACTGGTTCCTCACCTATTTTTTCTTCCAAATCTTCTCTAATGGTGGATGCTTTTTGTCTGTGGATTCTGGTTGGTGGTTACATGTAATTTTTGCCTTTGGAGTGAGTGAATTCAAGGCTCTGGGAATATGGTCCAGGTGAGACTGGTAAGGTATTGCACTGAAAGAAAGGGCTTAAAAGTATGAAATGAATGGTGAGATGGCCCAGCTAGCATCCCTCTTCCCCATTCCTCTCCCAGAATACAGCTGCTAGGGTTGTAAGTCGTTGGCAAATAAATGCACAAGGCCTTTCAGAAAATGAAAGACAATCTCAAGAGAAAACCTTTCCAACTATTGACATCTAGAAACTTCTCAAACCACTCAGACCACATCTGTAAGATACACCAATTAAAATCTGGCCATTTATAAATAGCTCCGACTGTTTTTATGCCGCACATGACTGAAAAATGAATGACCACTAGTAAACAAACTGAAGGAGTAAACTAAGCAGACTTGGAACCAGGAGGGAAATCTCACACAGAGGAGATGTGATACACATTCCCAGGAAGGAGATAAATAGAAGTCTCAGAGTGACAACTGTGCGGCATGCCAGGAACTCGCTCAGCTGATACTGGAGCAGGGGGACGCAGGAGTCTGGGAGGGCCTATCACAACAAATAAAATGGAATGTAATCATTTTATTTAAATACTTTTATGTTTTTTATTTTTTGGGAAAGAGTGTTATCATTTTGTCAAAACTGACTTGATGCTAGGCATATAGAAAGCAAGGAAATTTTTAAAAGACATTTATGAAAATCAGGAAATGGCAAAAATTGTATAAAATTGAAATTTAATTATGTTATGCTTGTTGGCTCAGGTCTGAGTAATATTTCAAAGTAATAATTATGTAAACTTTGAATACCAGCCCACTAAAATTTAATTATCTCTGCAGGTAACAAAGTGGGAGAAGGAGTATGTGTGTGTGGTGGGGGGGCTGCATCATTTATGATGAATCAATCTCTTTTGTAGTAGAGATCTTATCTTACAATGGGAGATCAGGAAGTCACAAAATAAGCATATTATTTAGAAATGTGAAATGAATAATAAAAAGAAATAGTCCAAGAAAAATGGTGAAAGAGCTGTATCTGGGCAGAGGAGTCTGAGTGGAGGTAAGTGCAGAAGGAGATGTTTGGGTTGTTGATACATGAACTTGCAGGATCATTAGAATCATAACATTATATATATGCACTACCTTAATAGAGACAAAAATATGAAGGAAAAGCTTAATTACATGAAATTAATGCCACTCTAATTCTGTTGGTAAAAATGAGAGGGACCTTTGGGCCTGGGAGACCATCTCGGGGACACAGCAGGAGCACCAGAGTAAGCTAGCTGAGAGGGAGAGCACGGGACCAGGCCTTCAAGTCCAGCTGTGAGGGAGAGCGCAGGGCCAGGCCTTCATGCCCAGCTGTGAGGGAGAGCACGGGATCAGGCCTTCAAGCCCAGCTGTCATTTTGTCTTCTTCTGCGACTCAAGGGCTTTTACAAGCATCTAACATAGTGCCTGGCATGTAGAAAGTCTTCACCAAATTTAACTTCCCCCATTAGAAAACACATTTAATTTTTTAGAGTAGTTTTGTATTTATTAAAAAAATATGGCAAAGATAAACCACACACCAGGTTCCCCTATTGCTAACCCCTTACATTAGTATGGTAAGTTAGTTACAGAGAATGGACATGTTCTGCTGAGTGACTTTGAAGCCCTCCGTGTGTTCAGCTTCCCTCCGTTCACACCTGCTGCCCAGCGTCTTGTCCAGGACACCACACTGCATCTGATTCTTGCTCCTCCTCAGGCACCTCTTGGTTGTGATAGTTTCACAGCCTTCATTGTGTTTGATCATTTTACTCCTCCAGATTCGAAGAGTACTGGTTAGGTGTTTGTAAGATATCCCTCTATAGTTTTCTCATGGTAAAAATGAAGTTGTTTCTGGAAGGAAGGTAACAGAACTAAACTGCCAATTTGGTCACATCATGCTAAAAGTCAAAATGGTCATCATTACTGCTGATGCCGGCCCTGATCACCCAGCTCAGTCAGCACTGGACAGGCTTTCCTTTCTGTGGTTATTCTCCTGCCTCCCCAGGCTGCGTGCTGAACTTTCTGAAGAGACACTGCTATGCACAGTCCAAGCAGGAAGAGTGGGTAGCTGCAGTTCACCTCCTGGAAAACAGAGTATTTATTTACATCACTTATTTGGAATTCCCCTGCATTGGAGATTTGTCTTTTTCCATCATTTATTTATTTATTCAATTGTTCATTTATGTCAGCAAGGAATCATGGATATTTACACATGGAATTACATTCCAATACCACTTTATTGTATTTTTCAAATGGTTCCAGCATTGGTCAGTGGTGGTTCTGAGCTGCCCTTTTGATGTACCTAGCAAAATGGAGTTTTCTACAGGATGCTCCAGGCTCACCTTGTACATTTCCTGCCCTAGAACTAATGTCAGGCATTTTCCCAAGGAACTCTGGTTCATTTTACTGGGGAGTAAGTTTAGAAACAAATAATTCTGGGTCTAGTTGTGCTGGCTGCTACCTGGGATATGTACTCATTGTGTTACCTTGGGTAAATTATGAACCAAACACAAATCCAGAGAGAGAAACTGGAAATTGCTTTATAGTTCTGTTAGTCAAAGGAAGTGACACAGAAGGTGACTCAAGGGAAGGTCCAGGGTCCACCAGGAGGGAGACAGAGGGGGAACTCTGGGAAGGAGCCTTCACTGTGGTTTCCCTAGAAAGATACAGGCATGGGGCATGGCAAATGGAAGAGGCTACTACGGACTGACTCATTTGAAAATTTCAGTGTCACACTGCATATACGGATTGTCTTAGTTTTCTAGAGCAATTAAGGTAGATGGATCATGTGAGAGGCTTCTAAAGGGCTGGAAATATGAATTTATTTGTCTTCTCAAAAATGAAAATTGACCAGGCTTTTGCTGGGACTTCAAAATTGGGTCAAAACTGTATTTTAAAAAACTAGCTTCATTGTCCCTAATCATTAGAGAACTGTAAATCAAAAACATTCTCAGATATCACCTAACCACAGTGAAAATGGTCAAATCACAAAGTCTCAAAGCTGTAGCTGCTGAAGTGGATGTGGAGAGAAGAGATCACTTTAACCTGCTTTTAGGACTGCAAAATAATGCACACTTTTTAGAATGAAGTGTGGAGAATCCTCAAAGAACTCAAATTAGATCTCCCAGTTGATCCTGCAATCCCATTACTAGGCATCCGCCCAGAAGAAATAAAAATCATTTTACCATAAGGACATTTGCACTAGACTATTTATAGCAACTCGATATACAATCACCAAAATGCAGAAAAAACCTAAATGCCCATCCACCCAGGAATGGATTAATAAACTGTGGTATATGTACACCATGGACTATTACTCAGCCATGAAAAATATGGAGACTTTACATCTTTTGTATTAATGTGGATGGAGGTGGAACACATTCTTTTTTAGCAAAGCATCACAAGAATGGAGAAGCAAGAATTCAAAGTACTCAGTCATAATATGAAGACAGTAGATGAGTAAATACAAGGTGGGGGGCAGGGGAACAAGGGAGTGAGGAGAGGGGTAGGGGGAGAAAGATGGTGGGGTCACAGTGTACAGCACAGCTCTTAGGGGTAGGACACAATTATAAGAGGGACCTAGTCTAACAAATACCAAAAAAAATTTGTCTACCATAGTAAAAATTAAAGACAAATCTGAAAAGAAAAATTAAGGGATCTGCAAACTAAAAAAAAAAAAAAAAACAGGGTAATTTTACTTATCCTCATTGGTAATACAGAATATGTAAACTAGCACAATAAGGTACTAATGTTTTTAAGTAAAAATTTACAGATCAAATATAGTTATCACTAAAAAAAATTATATTCTGGGTAGTCATTTCTTTTACATCCTCTCAGCTAGAAAAGCAAGAACACACACATATTTTATACACATATATATGCTATATGTGTATAAAAGGATATATGTATGTATATATGCTCATACACTTATATATGTGTGTATGTGTACAATTATGCACCACCTAACAACATTTTGGTCAAGGATTAGATAGCAGCATATAAAAATGTGGTCCCATGAAATTATAATGGAGCTGAAATGTGCCTATTACCTGGTGACACACTGATGATCATGGCTCCTTGTAGGCCTGGGCTATTGTGTGGGTTTGTGTCTTAGCTTCTAAGGAAAAAGCCTAAAGTTAAAAAAAATTAAAAATAAAAAAGCTTAGAGAATAAGGATATTAAAAATGAAATTTTTTATAGCTGTACCGAGTATTTGTGTTTTAAGTTGTATTATTCCTAAAAGTCAAAAGTTGAAAAATATTTAAAGTTTATAAAGTAAAAAAGTTATAGGCAGTGCCTGTGGCTCAAAGGGTAGGGTGCCAACCCCATATGCCAGAGGTGGCGGGTTCTAACCCAGTCCCAGCCCCCCCCCAAAAAAAAAAGTTGCAATAAGCTAAGTTTAATTTTTACAAAAGAGGGAAAATTTTTTAAAATAAATCTAGTGTAGCCAAGGAGTCCAGTGTTTATAAACCCTTTAGTATTGTGCAATAATGTCCTGCTCCTTCCCAGTCACTGCCCACTCACTCACTGACACCCAGAGAAAATTCCAGTCCTGCAAGCTCAAAAAGAGTAAGGAAAAAAATAAAACAAAGTATAACACAAATTTTAAAACTAGATAGTATAACAATTATTTGCATAGCATTTACATTGCATTAAGTATTATAAGAAAATCTAGAAATAATTGAAAGTTCACAGAAAGATGTTTATAGGTTATACTCAAACACTCCTCCATCATCTATGTGAAAGAACTTGGATTTCTAAAGATTTTGGTATTTGAAGGGGATCTTGGAACGAACCTTGCACAGATATCATGGGATGTACAATACACACACACACACACACACACAAAGAGATATCTCTACACATTTAAAGAAAGAGTCTCTATGAGATTTTCCAATCACAGTAAAGAGTTCACTAAAAGCAAAAGATCAAGGTTTAGAATTAATATAACTATAATTCCCCCCTAAATCAGTTTTATGACAAGAGTGACTACTACAATTATTATTTAATAATAATCTAAATTTAAATGCCAATTCCACTAAATAAAATATTGCACATTGTAGAAATATAAGCACAATGATTATTATTAATATCAATATTTATAAATGATATGGATCTAGTTTGAAAATGAGGTTATTGTAGACACACTATTAAAAGAAATAATAGAAACTAATATAAATATTCAATTATATTTTCACTTAATAATTTAAGCATATTCTAGGAACAATAACATATTCAAGTGTTCTTCCTACAATATGCCTTGAGGGCTTGAGGGAACAATATATTCAAACACAATTCATTCGGTGATTAAAAGTAGTGAATCTTCCTTTCACAAAGCCTTTTATATGTATTTGTCTAAATCAATTAGTGGTCCCATGGCACAGATTTCAGTTAGGGAAACAGTAGATTAGACACAAGGAACAAGCAATGTTTAATACAGGACTCCTCAGAGCCTTTTTCATCTCAGTAAGAATTAAGGAATAGGAGACAGGAGAGAGTGAGGGAGGAGCCCTGGGGTGGAGGAGCCGCTACTCACTGAGATGGTGAAAGTGTTTAGCCTCCTGTGCCTCTTCCATTACAGAGACTCTCTTCAAGGATAAAATTATAAAGACATTAACAGTCCAGTTTTTCTTTAATAGGAAAACAAAAGTGCAGTTCTCAACTCTCTGCAAAGCTGAACAGGGAATATTTAAATTTCATGTGGTCCCATTGTCTACCCACCATCAAGTCAGATGTGAAGAACCAGCTGCAGACTGCATCTTCCCTGGGGTCTGGGATAGGTCAACTCTTTCTCTCTATTACATCTGTAATGAGAGAAGCAACAGCCATGGAACTTGACCAGAAACAGACCAAAGGGATGAAGGGAGCTACCCAGAATTGCTAGAATACACAAGAAAGATGTATTTTGTGTAATTTAGTCTCCTTAATTACTTAGGTTTCTGTAAAACAATATAGGGAGGTGAGTTTAACACTTAAGCTGCCGCTAAAGGAATATTATTACTTTCTTATGACCAAGCACTGCTGAATTTTAAAGGACAGTGTTCATTTAACATAGAATAAAAAGATAAAATAACTAGGAATAAATTTAATGCAAATGTAAAACAAACACTCTGAAAAATTAAAACAAATGAGGGAAAGACCTTAAAGAAGAAAAACAGATTGAAAGTCATCATATTTTCATGGATTAAAAGACTTGATATTATTAACATAATAAAAATCCCCAACTTGATCATCAAAACCTCAGGAATCTCTTTTCAGGAATAAATAAGCTGATCCTAAAATTCATGTGAATATTCAAGGAACTTAGAAGAGCCAAATGTAAGGATATTTACTTAGAGTCTGTTTTCCTGAGATATTTATTTGTTTATTTGTTTTTGACTCAAGTAAATATTTCATGTTATAAAACAAGAAAAGAGTTTGAAGGTTCACATTTTATGAATTCAAAACTTACTATGAATAGAAAGTTACCTAGATAGCATGACATTGACACAAGGATAGACATACAGATTAATAGAATAGAATTGAGAGTTTAGATATAAACTCTCAAATTTATAGTTAGTTGATTTTCAGGAAGAGTGCCAAAATCAGTGAGGCAAAGAGCTATCTCTTCACCAAATGGAACTGTGCCAAATGGATATTTACACGCATATTAAAGAATTTGGACACCTTCCTCACATGGGATATACAAAAATTAACTCCAAATGAATTGAAAATCTAAATATAAGAGCCAAACCTCTTTGAAGAAAACATATGTGTTGCCATGTATTAGGCAAAAGCTTTATATACGTGACACCAAAGTGCTGTCAACAAAAATAAAAATAGATCATCAAAGTTGAAAAGTTTTGCAATTTAAAGAACACCATCAATATCATACAAAGATACCACACAAAGTAGAAGAATAGTTTTGCAAATTGTAGATTTAATATGACCTTTGTATCTAGAATAAGTAACCAAAAAACTCTTGTAACTCAATAATAAAATCAGCAATCAAAAAACGAGCAAATAATTTGAACAGGTGTTTCTCTAAAGAAGATATATAGGTGGCCAATAAGCGAATGAAGTAATGTTTATCAAAAATATACTTCAATAAATAGTTGAAGTATAGACACAGCTGTGTATCTATTAGGATAGGTGTTAACCAAAAAGACAGATGATGAGGTTTAATAAGGATCCAGAAATACTGAAATATACACTATTAGTGGAAGTATAATGTGGTGTAACCAAATTGGCAAACAGTCTGACAATAACAAGTTTCACTCCTTGGTATATATATATTCAAGAGAAATAAACATGTATGTCCACAAAAAAATTTGTATACAAAATAATTTCTAAAAAAAAAAAAAAAAAGCAGATCATGCCAAGTCTTATAGACAGTAGAAATAAAAATACTTCAAAATCATTCTACTTAATCTGGATACCCCTGATAGCAAAATTAGAAAAAATATATTATTATAAAGGGCAAATTAGAGATGTATTTCACTGATGAATAAGGATGCAATATGATAAACAACATATTG
>CAUYQV010094355.1:0-22109 GCA_963574575.1 Galagoides demidoff
GTTTGTATTTGCATACCCTCCATGGCCTGGGTAGTTTCACATGTGTTCTTAAGGTGAACATGAAGATTTGAACCTCTTGATTTGCATGACTTTGTGGGGTTTTCTGGGTCAAGTGAATAGCGAACCATTTTCACAGATCACTTCAGGCCACTTAGGGGAAGAGCTGCTTCTCCATTCTTAAAATACTTTTCTAAGAAGAATGTGTTCCAACTCCAACCAGGTTAATACAAAAGATGTAAAGTCTTCATCTTTTAATGGCTGAACAGTATTCCATGGTGCACATGTACCACAGCTTGTTAATTCATTCTTGGGTTGGTGGGCATTTAGGTTGTTTCCACGTTTGGAGGATTATAAATTAAGCTGTAATGAACAGTCTAGTGCAAATTTCCTTATGATAAAATGATTTTTTTTTCTTCTGGGTAGATGCCTAGTAACAGAATTGCAGGATCAAATGGGAGGTCTAATTTGAGTTCTTTGAAGATTCTCAATACTTCCTTCCATAAAAGGTTGTATTCGTTTGTATTCCTTCTTTTTTTTTTTTTTTTTTGGACAGAGCCTCACTCTGTTGCCCCAGGCCAGAGTGCCATGGCATCAGCCCAGCTCACAGCAACCTCAAACTGCTGAGTTCAAGCTATCTTCCTGTCTCAGCCTCCCCAGTAGCTGAGACCACAGCATCCACCACCACACCTGACTAATTTTTCCACTTTTCATAGAGATGGAGTCTTGTTCTTGCTCAGGCTAGTCTCGAACTTCTGAGCTCAAGCCATCCACCCACCTTGGCCTCCTCCTCTGCCACTTCCAGTATAGATACTCTACTTACCTATCCACCTATCCCCTCTCAGTAACCCATTCTTCCTTTATCCATCTTTTCACCCACCACCAACAGGACGTAGAGAGAATTCTACTTGAGGTTAGGGCAAAGGGGCAGAATAAATACAATGGCTAGAGGGATAATAAAGGTTTTATCCCATACTTCATTTGCCTCAAAAAATAAGGGTATAAAGGGGCTTTTTTTTGTTAAATATGTTTTCCAATATAATTATACCACATTCTCTTTTAATGAATTAAACTTTTTATTATTTGTGGAATCCAATATGAACAGTAGTCTGAATTCTAAAACCAAAGACTCTGATACATTTGCGGTTTGTAATATTTGCTGTATTTCTGGTCCCTGTGCTCATGGAAGGCAGTGTGCATGGAAAGGCATTTAGCTTTTTTGAATAGTAACTTCTCTTCTAATTTTCATTTGACAATTTATAAGAAATGTAAGCAGCTTCTTGTAACTTGGTCCTTCTTTTAGAAAACAAACCCATATGTGCAAAAGCTATTTTGAAAAGCCATTAAAATGTTATTAGTGAACATTTTATGTTTATGAGGTGAAATGATACTTATCTATTCTCTATGTGCTGCACCGACATTTAGGATTGGTGAACTTGATGGTATTGAGTTTATTTACTTTCAAAACTCTATTATAGAGAAGGCTTCAACAACATTTTAAGAAAGAAGAAAATGGAATAGCAAATCTAATGTAATTTATAGAGACTATTATATTGGCAATAGCCTGTTTGTCATTTGAAATATTTTCTCGAAGGAAAACAAACATCCAGGTATTTGGAAGTAAGCAAAGGACTGTGTTTTGGCTAAGTAGAAGATCATAACTACTAAAATAATGAATTAGAATGATGTATAATTAAAATAAATGTGTTGATGATTTATCTAGCAGTTTATCCCTTTATTAGCATTATGAATAGTCATTGATAAATAACAAGTTTTTTTAAAGACAGTGCATTTTTACAAATGAGGTAGAAGTTCACACCTTTTTATTTTTTTAAGAAAGAAGCATACATTAAAGGAAACTCTTATTTGCAAAAGTGAAGTACCAACCCTGTTATCACTCAAAGAATAGGAATTTTCTTTGTTGTTATTTTTACATATACATGTGATTATTAGGTTTCCACTTTTTGCCTTCACAGAATTAAAAAGGCTTAAAATTTGACAACAATAACAATGTTTAAGATAAGGACTAGAAACAAAAACCTTGTAAAGAATGAATAAGGATAAATACATTCAGAAAAAAAATCAGACGATTGCTGCAATGAAGTATTAAGCAATAATAATAATAATAATAATGCAAAGAAAGTAACATTCACATTGTCAAAGAAGAGTATGTCTATTATAGAATGCTTTGACTCTGAGGTTCAGTGTGGAATCATCAATTAACTTCTTATTATTTTTTTTCCAAAGTCTCAAAAAATAATGACTAATATTTATAAATAAAAATAAAAGATAATTTCAAAAGACAGATCATGTCAAATCTTATAGACAATAGAAAAAGAAAAAATGCTTCAAAATCATTCTCCTTAATCTCGATACACCTGATATTAAAATTGGAAAAAAATATGTTATTATAATGGGGAAATTACAAACATAATTCACTTTTAAATGAAGATGCAGTATCCTATATCCTAAACAACATATTAACAAGTTGAGGTAAAAATTAATGTTTAAGTAATATACTTTGGGCTCGGCACCTATGGCTCAAGTGGCTAAGGTACCAGCCACATACACCTAAGGTGGGGGGTTTGAATCCAGCTCAGGCCCACCAAAAACAACAATGACGGCTGCAACCAAAAAAATAGCCAGGTGTTGTGGCGGGTGCCTGTGGTCCCAGCTACTTGGGAGGCTGAGGCAGGAGACTCGCTTGAGCCCAGGAGTTGGAGGTTGCTGTGAGCTGCGATGCCATAGCACTCCACCCAGGGGGATAGCTTGAGGCTCTGTCTCAAAAAAAAAAAAATAAGTAATGTACTTTGGTCAAAATCAAATCCAATTTATGTGAGAATTAGTCACTACTTTTTTTCTTGTCCTTACCCTTACCCCCTCCCTCCCTCTCTGTCTGATCTCCCCTTCCACCATACCCCACCATGTCATTAATTGTCATTAATTGTCCTCATATCAAAGTTAAATAGATAGCATTCATACTTCTCCATTCCTGTGATGCTTCACTAAGAATAATGTGTTCCACCTGAATCCAGGTCAGTACAAATGCTGCAAAATCTCCATTTATTTTAATAGCTGAATAATATTCCATGGTATACATATACCACAGCTTGCCAATTCATTCCTGGGTTGAAGGACATTTAGACTGTTACCATATTTTAGCAATTGCAAATTGGGCTGCAATAAACATCCTAGTACAAGTATCTTTATTATAAAAGTTGTTTTTTTTTTTCCTTCTGGATAGATACCCAATGATGGGGATTGCAGGATCAAATGGGAGGTCTAGGTTGAGTGCTTTGAGGTTTCTCCATACTTCCTGTCAAAAAGGTTGTATTAGTTTGCAGTCCCACCAGCAGTGTAAAAGTGTTCCTGTCTCTCCACATCCACGCCAGCATCTGTAGTTTTGAGATTTTGTGATATAGGCCATTCTTGCTGGGGTTAGAGGATATCTCAGGGTGGTTTTAATTTGCATTTCTCTAATAATTAGGGATGATGAGCATTTCTTCATGTATTTGTTAGTCATTTGATTGTCTTCTTTAGAGAAGGTTCTGTTCAACTCTCTTCCCCATTGATATATGAGATTGTTGGGTTTTTTTCTTGTAGATTAATTGAGGTTTTGTATAGATCCTAGTTATCAAACTTTTGTCTGCTTCAAAATATGCAAATATCCTTTCCCATTGGGTAGGTTGTCTATTTGCTTTTGTGTATGCCAACAACAGCCAAAATGAGAGGTTAATTAAAGACACCCTTCACCATAGCCCCAAAGAAAATGAAATACTTAGGAATATACCTGACAAAAGAGGTGAAGGGCTTCTATAAAGAAAATTATGAAACCTTAAGAAAGGAAATAGCAGAGGACTTTAACAAATGGAAGAACATATTCTCATGGCTGGGAAGAATCAACATTGTTAAAATGTCCATAGTTCCCAGAGCAATTTACTGATTCTACGCCATTTCTATTAAAATATCAACATCTTATTTTTAAGACTTGGAAGAAAGTGATTCTGCATTTTGTATGGAATCAGAGAAAACCCCATATATCTAAGGCAGTTTTTAGTAATAAAAACAAAGCCAGGGTATCACCATACCAGATTTTAGGCTGTACTACAAGGCCATAGTGGTCAAGACAACATGGTACTGGCATCAAAATAGAGACATAGACATTTGGGATTGAATAGAAAACCAGGAAATGAAACCAACAACTTACAGTCCCCTAATCTTCGATAAAGCAAACAAGAGCGTCCTTTGGGAGAAAGACTCCCTTTTCAATAAATGGTGGTGGGAGAATTGGATATCCACATGTAAAAGACTGAAACTGGACCCGCACCTCTCTCCACTCACAAAAATTGATTCAAGATGGATAATGGACTTAAATTTAAGGCATGAAACAATAAAAAATCCTCAAAGAAAGAATAGGAAAAACACTGGAAGATATCGGCCTGGGGAAAGACATTATGAAGAAGACTGCCGTGGCAATAACAACAACTGCAGCAATAAAAAAAGGAATTTTCTAAATATGATTTTCTGATGGATATTAATAAATTGTAACAGCTAGATCATGACCTTGGACAATGAAAAATAAGTCAAAGGTTAATTTGTTAATTAACTAGTTGTTCTCTGCATGTTGATGATATTTCTATTTCTCCCAAATAAGATTCTTGGCAGCTTGAGCATACCTCATAGCAACACCTACCAGCTACATAGTTATCACAGAATGTATATTTGAAAAACATACACTGAACACTCACTATGTGTTAGATGCTGGAGATCAAGCACTGAAGAAACAGTCCATGTTTTCATGGAGCTTATATTTTAGCCAATACACATTTATTGATGAATCGAATCAGTCTTTTTACTTCCATTATAAGTGAACATTCATGTAACCAACACCCAAATCAAAAATAAAATAGCCCCCAAATTCTTAACCCTTTCTCAGTCACAAACCTTTCTATTTCCAGCCCCAAAGGTAGTCACAGAATGGATTCTTACAGAAATCATAATCTTGCCTTTCTTTATACTTTGATCACAGGGTTGTGTATCACTAAGCATTATGGTAAGTTTTGCCTAAATTGGAAATGCATATATATTGAATCATTCACTATTTGATTTTGTGCCTCTTTCACTCAATATTGTTTGTTGTGTGTAGCAACAGGCCATTTTTTGTTGCCATTTAGTCTGATGCAGTATTTTAAAATGAATATACCTTTCTTGACTTAACTATTTTCATTATGAAATTAATCTATACACATTTCTTATTTCTTTTTTTTTTTTGAGATAGAGCCTCAAGCTATCCCCCTGGGTAGAGTACCGTGGCATCACAGCTCATAGCAACCTCCAACTCCTGGGCTCAAGCAAGTCTCCTGCCTCTGCCTCCCAAGTAGCTGGGACCACAGGCGCCCGCCACAACACCCGGCCACACATTTCTTATTTCATCCATAATAGAGACATTTTAGAATTTTACACAAATCTAATCATGGCATCTATGTTTTTGCATCTTATTTTTTCTCTCAGAATAATGCTTTTGAAGTTTATGTAAGCTATTATATGCATTAGTAGTTCATACATTTTAGAAGATTTCTTAAATTGTCTCCTAGCATATTACAGGCCATTGAGGCTCTGTTCATTACTTTTCAATATTTATTTTCTGTTCTTCAGATCATATCATTTTTCACTGATATATCTTTAGTTTGAACAACATGCTTATCTGTTTTAATTCACTAATTGAGTAATTCAAATTAGAAAATTTAGATGTGACCTTATGCACTTTGGTTTAACATCTTTTTTTTTTTTTTGCAGTTTTTGGCCAGGGCCAGGTTCGAACCCACTACCTCTGGTATATGGATCCAGTGCCCCACTCCTGGAGCCACAGGCACCTCCCTGGTTTAACATCTTGATAAAAGTTTACATGTTGCAGAGGTAGTCAGCTTGATGCTGTAGGGAAGTTAAAACTTTCCCTCTGACAGCTTGATAATTGAGTCTGCTAAAATAAACTGATAAACAGATTAACACGAGAAACACCATTTTAGTTATGTGTGTGTGTGTGAATGTGATACTTAAAGATGGTTCAAATGGTTGAAGTTTTTATAGCATGAAAGATCTGGGGCTTGAGGCTTGGAAAGGAGATTGTAACAAGTTAAGGGAATGAAAGGGGGAGAAATTGGATAATAAATAAATATTGTCTTATTATGCAGATAAAGTGTTACAGGTAATAAAAGTTTTTCCTTTTAGGGATATCAATAGCCTGTCTGGGTGTGATAATGACTTTTAATCTATTTTCTGGTGATTAATCTCCCCGGTGGTTTGATGAGATTCCTAAGAAGGGGGTTAGAGGCAATTACATTCTTTCCAGAAGATCTTTCCTCAGTCAGGTAAGAGAACTTTAAAGAGAGCATTCCCTGCACTGGGGGTCTGGGAGAGAAACAAGGGACGTTTAGAGAGACCTGGATTGATTCTGAGGCAGCTTCTAAAGCCTTCCAATTTCCTTTCATTCAAAGTACTCAGCGTGCCCAAGCCATTTTCTGGGCTAACATTTTCTGAGCTCCAGTATTATTCAGACAAATATTTACTTAAAGTGTGAGCTAGTCAGTTGAAGAAAAAAGACGAAAGAGTGTTTCCGGCAGCAAGAACAGAATGTGCAAAAGTCCAAAGGTATAAAAGAATGTTGTACAATTGGGGAATCATAAATAGTTTAGTATTGTCGGAGTAATGTATGTGAGATTGGAGAAGGGATAGAAAATCAGGCTGGAGAGAGAAAAACTGATTGAGATTACGAAGGTCACATATATTACTTTAAGCAGTTGAGACTTTGGTTAGAAAGATATGGGAATCAGAAGAATTTTATAATCTGATTTATGTTTTAAAAAAATCATTCTGGAAGCAGTGTAAATGAAGCATTGAGAGTTGTAAGAATGGAAGCCAAATGAACGGCCAGGGCTGAGTTCTAATGACAGATGCAGATAACCTAGTGTGGGAGACTAGAATATGTTCACCTTAAAGTATGAATTATTGAAATGAAGACAATTAAGCAGACACAGGAAAGTGTTCTGTCCTCTCTGTTTCCCTAAAAGTACGTCATAGACAAAAGACATCCTGCCTTCCCTCCCTTCTTTACCATGAAGGACAAAGGTTAGGCTTGGCGCCCATAGCACATTGGTTATGGGGCCAACCACATACACCGAGGCTGGGGCATTTGAAACTGGCTGGGCCAGCTAAACAATGATGACAATTGCAACAACAACAACAACAAAATAGCCAGGTGTTGTTTCAGACACCTGTAGTCCCAGGTACTAGGGAGGCTGAGGCAAGAGAATCGCTTAAGCCTAATAGGTTGAGGTTGCTGTGAGCTGCGACACCACGCACTCTACCGAGATGGTACAGAAGCAATCTATGTTGATGAGGTTTACTAACTAGCCTTCATCTGCCTTTCTTTTTTTTTTTGACACAGAGCCTCAAGCTATCCCCCTGGATAGAGGGCTGTGGCATCACAGCTCACAGCAACCTCCAACTCTTGGGTTCAAGTGAGTCTCCTGCCTCAGCCTTCCAAGTAGCTGGGACCACAGGCACCTGCCACAACGCCGGGCTATTTTTTGGTTGCAGCTGTCATTGTTGTTTTGGTGGACCCAGGCTGGATTTGAACTCGCCACCTTAGGTGTATGTGGCTGACACCTTAGCCACTTGAGCCACAGGCTCCGAGTCCTTCATCCACCTTTTATTCACTCTCCCACAAGGTACTTACCCTAGAGACTCATTTTCCTTTGTCCTGTCATTTATCTAAAAACTTCACTGTTCTTTGTCAAAGATGATATATAAGCTGGAATTTGAAGCCATTTCTTTGAGAAATACTACATTTTCTGGATGTCGCCCACATATATATAAAATACACTTATTAATAAACCTGTTCTCTCTTTTTAATCTGTCTTTTGTCATAGGAGGATGTTCAAGTAGACACCTATGGGGGTTATTCTTCCCTTATACTAGAATAACCAAGGAAGTTTGAAAAAAAGAAGTTGGAGAACTTAATCAACCTTATTACAAGACTTAATGTAAGTTCTTATTAATCCAGACAGTTGGGTATTGCTGCAATGATAGACAATGGTACAGAATAAAATATCAAAAGTAACCCCCCTACACACATATTATCAATTTTGATGAAGGTGCCAGAGCAATTCAATGGTGAAAGGAAAGTAACAAGGGTTTCTGACATCATATGGAAATAAATGACCATGGACCTTTACCTTACACCACATGCACAATGAAATTGAAATGAATCCTATAACACTTAAAACTATATAAAGTGTCTAGAGAAAAACATAGGAGAAAATCCTTGACCTTAATGTCGGCAAAGTTTTTAATTCTTTTCCCTGACAGAACACACAAAAATAAAATATACATATGTATGTGTATGTATATATATATATATATATATATATATATATATATATTTCTTTTAAAAATGTTGCTACATAAAAAAAAAAAAACACCCTTAAGTAAGATGCAAACCACAAAGTGGAAGAAAAATTTTTCAATACATATAACAGAAAAGTAATTTGTACCCAGAATAAAGAACTCTTACAATTCAGTAGCAAAAAGAAAAATAACCCAATAAAAAGTGGATGAAAGATATGAATAGACACTTCACAAAAAAGATATATGAGTGGCCGCTAAGCCTATTAACTGTGTCCAAAATTATTGCTTACCAGAGAAACTTAAGTTAAAATCACAATGTGATACCAAAACAAAATAAATCACCCATTAGAATGGCTAAGTTAAAAACTCAGACCATCCACACTGTTGGTGAGAATGAAAAGCAATTAAAAATCTCTTACACTGTTGGAGGGAATACAAAATAGTACAACCACTTAACAAATAGTCTTATAATTTCTTAAATAGTTAATTATACACCAAATCTCTCCCTCCAAGATTTTTATCTAAGATGTACGCATAAAACCTTTTATCCAAATGTCAATAGCAGTTTTTATCTGCAACAGCCTTAAACTGGAAACAATTCAAATGTTCATCAACAGACGAATGGATGGTAGCATATCCATATGATGGAATGCCACCTGGCAGTAGATGGAAAGAACTATTGATGACATGGATAAATCTCAAAATTAGCTTTTATCACTAGGCAGACCTCTACCCCCACTAAAGTGTATAATTGTGATCCCATTTTTATAACTTTCAGGAAATTTTAACTAATCTACCCTGAAAGAAAGAAGATCCGTGGTTGTCTGGGGACCTGGATGCAGGGAAGAGATGATGCAGGAAGGTATGAATCCAAAAAAAAAAAAACGTATGAGGAAATTCTGAGAGATGTTTAAAGTGTTCATTATCTTTATTATGGTGATGATTTCATAGGTGTATACTTGTGTCAAAAATTATCAAATTTTGCCCTTTAAATATAGGCAGCATATTGATACCAGTTATACTAAAATAAAATAGAAAAAATGTAGATATACCTACATAAACATTGGAAGGTACTAGTACTTCCAAGAAGGAAAAAAAAACTTTGTGTGTAGATCTTGATCATAAAAAGTGATTTTGCAAAGTGTTAAGGTGAAAGAGAAACAAGTCTAACTCCATTTTGTTATAATTCTTGTTCCTGAGAATCAGTGGGAAGGCAAAGCAGGCCTGATTCCATTCTGTTGTTTTGTTACATTTTATTGCTTTAAAAAAACTGGTTCCACTTGCCTCCCTGCCCATTGCATAGTATTTTAAGTGTATCTGGTTAGAACTGTTAGAATTATAACTATGGTGTAGAAAGTCACTAACTACCCTTGTGACAACAACCCTCACGATTACGTTAAGGTGGTCTTCATACCATCCATATATAATATTGAAATGTTAACAGAACAAGCTTGACTCATTTTACTATTTACTCCTTTTTACCTTCAAAACTAGTTCCTCTTTTTTGCCCTCCCATTGTAACTGTAAATGCCTTTAACTAAAATTGTTAGTGATATAAGTTATTGACTGCATAGCCCTCGTGATTATAGCTTTTTATGATCATGCCCTTTATGACCCTTGCCTATAAGTTGCCTTCCCTGCATTCCCACTTAGGACATTGTAGTTTGTACCTGTTTTGTTAGGACGAAAAAAATTACTAATTGCTCCTGTGATCATAGTATTGTGTAAAATGACTAACTGAACTGCTGTTTTTGCTTCTGTAAAAACGCTTGCTTGCCCTCCCCCCCGGAAAAGTTTTGCCCTATAAAAACCAGAGCCACAGACAACTGGAGGCTGCTCTCAGAAACCCCAGGTTGGGAAACTGAGGCAGTCACCTCCCAGCTCTGCAATAAAGGATTCCCCTACAAATTTGGCTTGTCTGGCTGTGTGGTCTTTGAGGGAACTCCTGGGCATAACAAAAGCTTTTCTGGTCCAAAGACCATTTTTATTTTAATTCTCTGAATATCTCCATGGTCAGTATTATTACTCACTACAATAAAATGCCTAATACTAGAAAACAAATACTGAAATATAATGACTTTAAGAACTTGATTTCTAGTATCATGGACCACTGTCTATATGTACCATTTACTAGCTATAAGATGTTAGGCAAGTTACTTAATCATTCTAAACTTTCCTGTTCGAAAATGGGACATACTAACCGTACCTAGTTCACAGGTTCTTATAAAGCGTAAATTGAGAAATAAAGAATATTAAATGTAGGCTAAGTTGTAATCCATCTACATAGAATAAGTGCTCAATAAATGCCAGTTTAAAAAATAGCACTTATGTGGTTGGTATGAAAATGGTAAGAAGTGCTAACTGCACCTTGGGACTGTTTCCGTGCCATTCCACGTGTTTATGGCACATTCCTTTCAAAGTAAACAGGTTACGTACACTTTCCACAGCCTTCTGTTTTCTGAGTGAAAGGGGTCTTATTTGGAAACTAGTTTTCCCCCTTCTCTGTACAAAGTAGCAGTATTGTTGAGGTCTCTGCCTGATGGTAAAATTTCCGAACTGAGACGTCTATAAACTCCATTTTGAAATGTTCAAAAGTTGTCTTTTTTTTTTTGTTTTTACAATATTATAGATACTGGCAGCCACTGATGGACAGAGACTGCCCTTCTATTATTGGGGCCCTTTATAGGTGTTTTCTCTAGAAGTCATGTAAAGAACATAAAAAATAGCACTATAACTGTTAAACGAAAAATAAAATCCTAAGCCCCTCAGAGTAAATGAACCCCCCGCTCTTGGTTAAGAGGATCCCAGAGAAACCTTAAAAACTACATTCCTAACCACTACTAGGAATGAGGTCAGACATGTCTCCTTACACTCCCTCCCTTTTAGAGTTTAGACACAACAACTAGACAACATTAATGTTAGAATAGAAATCATCAGGTTGACAAAACAAGACTCTGGGGCAATAAGACACTGATACAAGGCGGATGCACCCGGACTTGGTCAGTGTCAGCCACCTGGGAGGACCTGCGGAGCCTTTGGAATGTCCACGGGGTGGGAGGGGAGGTGTTGGTGCGATCAACCGACAAAGGGAGGGAAGAGCTGGAGAATCAAGTTTGGCAGAAGCCTCCGCGGCGCCTATTTAGTTAAGAGAGACCACGGCACAGCCCGCGCTGCTGCCAGTTCCAACCCCAAAACCACCCTTTGACTTCGAGAGCCCTCCTTTGTCTGCTCTATTCCCCCGTGAACACTTCACAGGTCCAAGGATGATACAGGGTTAGTCCATTCAGGGAAGAACAGGCCTGGACAATTTCGTGAAGGGACTGTATCCATTCAGTGATACATTCATTCATCTTACCCCAGGGAAAGGGTCTGTATCCATTCAATTGTTTCCAAGTCCAGGCCAAATGTAACTACAAAGGACCCACGTGATATATCCCCCTAGACAAAGAACCCAGGCAGAGAGGAGATTTTCCGACTTGGCTCTTTCCCTCTGCCAAGAGCTTTGGTACTTTTTCTGTATTATTTTCTGTAAAATAAATCCTGTCTTACCACTAATCTGTGGTCCCTGGATTCATTCTTTGAATCCCCCAAATCAAGGACCTACTGAAGAAGAAATTCCAGTAACAATACCAAACTCTTAACAATATCTAAAGCCATGCAAGACAAGGAATAAGTCTTGCCTTACAATCCATCAACTCTAGTTAAACAGGTCTTTTACCACTGTTGTGGTGCCGCATGGCAAATGACACACCCCCTTACCTTACCCATTCCTTTTTACTAACTCCAGGTTTAACCAGTTATGAACTAGAGATTCTCTGAATCTACTTGTAAGCCCCCACTTCATGGTATCTCACCTTTTCACACCAGCGTATACTCCCATGTACTGATTTATGATCCTACCTACAATTTCTCTCTCCCTAAAATGTATAAAACCAAACTGTAACATGACTCCCTTGGAAATACTTACTCAGGGCATCTTGGGACTGTTTCCGTGGCCTGTAATCACTCATATTGGCTCAGAATAAATCTTTAAAAAGCTACATAGCAGTTTGATAATTTCGTACCTATTTCTTTAAAATCTCTAATAGACATAGAAGCTGAGCTCTCTAGTTTTGTTGGACAACATTGAATATGGCTTATAGCCCCAGGCATTGCCTTTGACATTTTTACTTACTTTTCAATCCTTAAGCTTGTCATTTACGGTGAAAAACAGTATTCCCTTCAGTGAGCCAAGTTTTTGTACTTCATTTTAATTCTCACTTTCGCTTGCAATTTTATCTTGAATCACATTACCTTCAGGTCGTGTAATGTATTATCCAATATGTTTTCCTTAAGTGACCCAAAATTCAACATAACTTCCTGTTATAGGCCATGAAGGTAAAATAAAAAGAAGTGCTGACTGAACGAAACCTACAAAACTTCATGCTACCCAAAATTAAGTCAAATTTAATGGACAAAGTTGGCTGTCTTCTTATAATCTGGGTAAAATCAATCAAGCAAAAGTTGTATTTGACTTCAATTTAATTCCAATTAGCCTTGTATTCACATTTTGGAGTCACAGTGCATAAATGAGCAGGGTAGGTCACCATAATATTAAAAGCTTCTATTTGGTATAATTCATTTTTAAATATTAAAGATGTACTTACTCTGCAGGAAAAAGTAAATTTTCTGCTCGTGTTTTTAAAATCCTTTTTAGTGAAATGTCAATTTTAGTTGGAAAATAGGGGAAAAAGGAGGAAAGTCTCCATTTCATAGTTTTTTCTGTGCATTTATATAGGTAGAATGAATATATATTAAATGTTTTCCCTAATTCATTTATTTCCTAGGTCCATCTCAGGACATATGAAATCTCTCCTTCAAAATCTTGTGGCTTCTTCTAGATGAATAATGTAAGAAAAAAAACATCTAACTTATGGCAGATGGATCCTTACTCTTACTTCCTAGATGTGTGGTAATCTGTAAGACACAGAAAAGAAATGAATGGCCCATGCTAAGAGCTTACCATCCCTGCATTTGGCCTATACCTACCTAAACACACTACCAATTCTGCTGAGATTTTACAGATATCACTAGGAGCTAGGGTTGGTGCTTCAAGGTATGGGGATGAAAGAAATAGCCACTGTAGAAATGGAAAATCCATCTTTTCGTAAACAAAGACAAACTGTGAGACCACATGTGGTGAAAATAAGATGGAGTCAGTCAGGCTAAGCCTGACATGGCACAGTTGATCTGGTTGTTTTAGGTCCAACATGACATTCACCTCCTGCCTTACATTCTTATTGTTTTGTAAATTTAGCTCCCATCCTAGAGATACTCACCTTCAGTAGTTTGGGAGGATTGATTTAGTAAATTAACTTTTGAATTGGAAATGTTGTAATAGGTCACTGAGTTGTCCCGATTATTATTTAAAATAAGAGTTAATACTATCTTTGCTTTGAACATTTATGCATAAAACTATGGTTTTGAAAAGAGAAGAACAGAGCAGTCTTGAGGAGGCTACTCTCGCTGTTCTCCAGAATCACTGGCCTTCTGACAAATAAAGTTTAGCGGACTTACCCCTGTCTCTGCATATTGGCTGACAGTGACAGGCAGCTGGATCCTCTTCATTTGGTAACAAAGCCAGAAGCCAAGAGTCACTGGAAATTGGTCTGCATTTGCCATGATCTCTATTGTTCATCTAAATACCCAGTACAGTTGCTTAAATTAATAAAAAATCATTTGCATATGTTTATATAAAGTTTACATTTTTTAAGGGAGTTTCACATTCTTTATTTCCTCTGGCATTCAAGAACAAACTGAGCATAATCTGCAGAACAAAGTTAATATAGGCAATTAGTCAATACAAATAAATAAAAGGCATCCAGGCTGGAAAAATAAAATTATCTCTATTTATAGCCGCTATCTTATATATAGAAAATCCTAAAGAATCCACCAAAGGGCAGTGCCTGTGGCTCAAAGGAGTAGGGCACCAGCCCCATATGCCGGAGGTGGTGGGTTCAAACCCAGCCCTGGCCAAAAACTGAAAAAAAAAAAAAAAAGAATCTACTAAAAAGCTAGTAGTACTAATAAATTCAGCAAGTTTATATGATAAAGAATCAACATACAAAAATCAACCACACTTTTGTATAATTGCAGTGAATAATCCAAAGTTAAATTTAAGATAATTCTAAGAGCGTCAAAAATGCAAATATTTAAGAATAAATTTAACAAACTATAAAACTTCTATGTTGAAAACTGCAAAATGTTGCTGAAAGAAATTTAAGTGGAAAGGCATTCTATGTTGATTGATTAAAGTGCTTAATATTGTTCAGATGTTATTATTTCCCAAATCAATCCATAGACTCAACATGATTCCCATAAAAAAGCCACTAGCTGGATTTTTGCAGAACTTGACAAGCTAATTCTAAAACTCATGTGGATTTTCCAAAGATCCAGAACAGCTAACCCAATATTAGAAAGAAAAATGGATGTCTCTTATTTCTAAATTTCAAGATTTACCAGAAAAGTATCTGTTTAGACATACAGACCAACGGAATAGAATATAAATGTCTTAACACAGTAACTAAGAAAATGCGGTGAAGGCTATGTTAAACAGTTTGATGAAAGTATATCAAATTGTATATATATAAAACCAGCATATTGTACCACATAATTGCATTAATGTACACAGCTATGATTCAATTTAAAAAAAAAGAATTGAGCATGCAGAAATAAACTCTTGCATTTATGGGCAATTGATGTTTGGAACAACCATATGTTCATATGCAAAAGAACAAAATTGAACCCCTTCATCACACCATACAGAAAAATTTACTACGAATGGACCACTGATTTGAATATACTACCTAAACATCTTTGAAGGCTCTGAGAAGTTGATTGTTTAGACCTGATGATTAAAAAAGAAAAGTCAAAGGAAATAGGGTTAAATCTCTATAGCGGTTGCAACCTTGGATTAGGCAAGCACATGTGATACCAAAAGCTCAAATGACAAAGGAAAAGAAATCATATAAATTGTAATTCAAAATTAAAAACTTGTACTTCAAATGATACTATCAAGAAAGTGGAAAGGTCATCCACAAAAGGAAGAAAATATTTATAGATCATGTTTGATAGTTTTATCTGAAATATAAAAAGAACATTTAACTCCATGTTATAGTGCAAACAACCCAACTTTAAAAAAATGGAAAGAGGGCCGGGCACAGCAGTTCACACCTATAATCCCATCCCTCTGGGAGGCCAAGGTGGGAAGAACACTTGAACTCAGGAGTTCAAGACGAACCTGAACCTGAGCAAGAGTGAGACCATGAGAACCCATCTCTACTAAAAAAGAAAAATGAGCCAGATGATGTTGTGGGCACCTGTAGTCCTAGCTACTAAGGAGTTTTAGGCAAGAGGATCATTGAACCAGGCATTTGAAGTTGCTGGGAGCTAAGCTGATGCCACAGCATTCTAGCTTGTGTAACAGAGTGAGCCACTATTTCAAGAAAAGAAAATGGCAAGTGATCTGAATAGACAGTTCTCCAAAGAAGGCATGCGAGTTGTCAATAAGCCTAAGGTCACATGCTCTGTGATTCAATTTACACGAAATATCCAGAATGGACCAATCTATAGAAACTAATAGTACCAAGGGCTAGATGGAGGGGCATTGAGGAGTAACTATTTCATGGGTACGGGGTTTCTTTATGGTGTTGTGAAAACATTCTAAAATTGATTTCAGTGCTGGTTAGCCTATTTTTGAATATACTAAATCATTTTACTGAACACTTTAAAGTGAGTGAATTTATTGTATATGAATTTTATCTTTATAAAGTTCTTCCTCCTCCAAAAAAAAAAAGAGTGAAATAAGAAAAGAAGAGGTATCACAAGATTATCTTTTGGTTTATGTCTGAGAGTTGACTGGTGAACAGTTCTTTATGCTAGTGTGGGGTGAGCCAAAGTTATTTGGGCTTTCTCACCCACAGTCCTGCCAGAAGATGCCATGTGTGTCTAAAATAACTGTAACTGTACACAGTGATATTCTGTTAATGTAACTGCTCCTTGGCACTTTGCTGCTATTGTTCCCCTGGGCATATATGTGCACAGAACCTTCCACTTGTACAGACTTCCTATGCTTGCTAACATGAGCTGAATAAAGCATGTTAAACCTACCCTTGGTTCCTAAGTTCCTCTCTGGCCCATACAAATTAGAATGTTTCCATTACAGCTAGTTAAAAACAACCAACGTGCAGGTTTTCTGTGAGAGTTTGGAATTTTGAGCATACATGAGGAGAGAGAAAAGAAAACCTGCACGTTGCTTCTTCCAGACTCTTCTTCTGCCTGTTTTCTTTGTGATCTGGCTAACCACACTAAATTGTTTTAACAAATTTTAGCTGTGCAGAAAACTATATGCTGTGTCCCATGAGTCCTTCTTGTGAACTTGTGAACATGAGGGTCGCCTTAGGGACCCCCAACACACCAGTGAGTTTGAGTAAATTCACCAGAATCCAACTTAATGAATTTTCTATGAGTACTTCATGAATGCAGAGTTGTTTGAAAAAAATGAAGTGAGTGAGGGAGGAGGGAGGGGATGACAAAACCTAGGTTCCTGGGTGACTGTGAAGTTATACAGGGTAGGAAACATCAACTGAGCTTCTATCTTAGATGAGAAGCAAGTTACCCATAGAATTTCAGAATGATAGATCCAACCCCAAAAGTGTTGAATCCCTGGATCCCTAGCTGCTTTTGACCTTGCTAAAGTGAAGAAAGCACAGATCAGGTGAGACCTTTGGTCTTTGCTCTTTTTTCCTTCCAGGTGGAAACTGAAATGACTTAAGCATTCCCCCAAAAGGACTTTGCATGGGGAAAAGTCAGTAAAAATTGTTATGGTCAAAAGTTCAGTAGGTGCTCCATGAAGAATGAGAAAATAATTTATCTAGACCAGTGTTTTCAACATTTTTTATCTCGTGTTACACTTGAACCTATAGTTAAACTTTCATAGCACATTGAAATTATGTTGACAAAAAAAGTTTTTAGAAAGAATATATTTATTGTGCTTTGAACTTCTTTCAAAAATAATTCATTAATGATCCTTAAAATATTTCGCAGCTCAATTAAGATCCTCTTGTAGCACACCAGTGTGCTGTGGCACACCATTTGAAAATCACTGCTATAGACCAAAATTAAGGTATAAATTTATTTTATCTTAGAAGGAGAGAGGGAGTAAGAGAAAGGAAGAGAGTAGGAGAGAGAAAAAGAAAAGAGAGAGGCAGCATGGCATTATTGGCAGGATTTCTTTCTGCAGTAGGTCTTTGGTCTCAGAGAGGTCCACAAGTGATTGGTAAGATAGGATTTATTAGATAGAAAGGGATACAGAAGGAATAAAAAGCTCCAGAGCTTCTGGTAGAAGTGAGAAATCTCACATGGGTCTTTTTTCTAAGGGTTATACACTGTCTTGTAAAAAAAAGTAAGTCTTGAGAATTACATTTGGCTTGGGAGACTTCAATGTTGATGGGTATATTAACAAATGAATGCATTGAAGTCTCCCAAGCCAAATGTAATTCTCAAGACTTACTTTTTTTTACAAGACAGTGTATAACCCTTAGAAAAAAGACCCATGTGAGATTTCCCACTTCTACCAGAAGCTCTGGAGCTTTTTATACCTAGGAGATTTACTAGCAACTGCCCCCCTCCCAGTTCCCTTTCTCAAACCACTGAGGATCCCAGAAGACAAAAAGGAAATATAAATTATTATTTTTTTTTTTACAATTTTTAGACCTATCGATTAAATACACCTCTTGGAATTTGTTCCTGCTCTCAGACAAGCAATGGAGGTGTGAATGTCAGCCCTCAGAATCAGAAACATCTGTGAAAAGTCTATTTCCAACCTTGCCAGGTAAAACTGCAGAGTGTCCACTTTAGAAGAGGCCCAGATTACATGAAATTGCCCAGGCCTAGAAAACTGGGCTTCCTATTCAGCCCTGAATGGGGGAACCCTATATCAGGATCCCAAAGAGAGAAAGAAAAAATACCTGCAACTGGCTCAGCGCCCAAATACAGTGGTTACCGCATCAGCCACATGCACCAAGGCTGGCAGTTTCGAGACCGGCCCAGGCCAGCTAATCAACAGTGACAACTGCAACAACAACAACAACAAAATAGCCAGGTGTTGTGTGGGACACCTGTAGTCCCAGCTACTAGGAAGGCTGAGGCAAGAGAATAGCTTAAGCACAAGAGTTTGAGGTTGCTGTGAGCTGTGACATCACAGCACTCTAGGAAGGGCAACATAGTGAGACTCCATCAAAAAAAAAAAAAAGGAATATGGCTTGGTGCCTGTGGCTCAAGTGGCGAAGGTGCCAGCCACATACACCTAAGGTGGCAGGTTTGAATCCAGCCCGGGCCCACCAAATAACAATGACGGCTGCAACCAAAAAATAGCTGGGCTTTGTGGTGGGCACCTGTGGTCCCAGCTACTTGGGAGGTTGAGGCAGGAGACTCGCTTGAGCCCAGGAGTTGGAGGTTGCTGTGAGCTGTGATGCCGTGGCACTCTACCCAGGGGGACAGCTTGAGGCTCTGTCTCAAAAAAAAAAAAAAAGGAATACCTGCAACTGAGGTTAATCAGTTGCTGAATTTATATGGGACAAGGGGAAAAAAGGCAATTGCAGCCAAACTCACAAGGTATTGTGGATGTGAATGTTGCATCTATTTTTTCTTCTGGCAAGGTTGGAAATAGACTTTTCACAGGTGTTTCTGATTCTGAGGGCTGACATTCACACCTCCATTGCTTGTCTGAGAGCAGGAACAAATTCCAAGAGGTATATTTAATCGATAGGTCTAGAAATGATAAAAAAAAATTTATATTTCTTTTTTTTCTTCTGGGATCCTCAGTGGTCTGAGAAAGGGAACTGGGAGGGGGGCAGTTGCTAGTAAATCTCCTAGGCAGAGAAAGAAAGCAGATAGTGAGATTGATTTTAGTTCTTCCTGAAAAATTCTGAGTTAATTATTTTTCTATTATTTCACTATAAAGCCTGGCCATCCTTACAGAAATTAGTTGTAGTTGTTCCCTTCTCCAGATGTGATCCCCAAACTCCTGAAGGTGGACCTTGAGTGGACCAAGAATGTGCAAGATTTGCGCTGTGCTCTCCTCCAAGTGGGATAAAAAATTAAGGTTAGGTCAGTTTACAGGAAATGGGGAAAAGTTTTAGAGAAACCAAAGGACAAACAGAACCCCAAAAGTCAAAAAAGAAACCACTCCAGTTTTGAAGCTGCCACAGCTGCAGTATCCCTCGACCGCTCCCCCTACTCTTTATTTTTTAACTGCTACATTTACTGCTATGTGTTTAAGTAAACATTTAGTGAGATAAAAGGGGCAGTGACTTTTTAACATGTCATTGTATTTCGTGACTATGGGTTTGGATGTATAATAAAAATTGATGCAACATGTTAGGATTAATTTTATAAATGCTAAAAGGAAAGCTGTACACACACAAAATACAGTGGAATATAACTTCCTTGCTTTTTATTGCTGGTGGGTGCATTGGAATTTAAACTCTTTGAACATTAGAAACAAAATAATTTCCCATAATTGATGTTCTTTGCTATAATTTTGTCTCTAGGTAAAGGGAGACAAGATAAAATGAGAGGTAATCTTCCCCTGATGATACAGATTTGGAGCTTTAAAAGTAATTTCTGATTTGCTAGTGTGCCATGAGCTTTTATAAAATCAGATATTTGATCCCTGATGGCTGGTGATTTTCTTGCCTAGCGCATATTTTAAACGGGTTAATTCTGGACTACCAGACTGACAATATCAATTGGGTTTAGGGAAGCCTCATTTTGTCTTGTACTTGGAACACAAGGGTTTGGCCTTATGGTATCTAGACTTTGCTGTTGCCAAAGAAAGTCATTGTCCTTTTGGAATCCTGAATTCTCAGATCTTAATTTCCTGCATCTGACTTGAAACTGAAACCTTTTACAGTTTCAGTTGTAAAAGGTTTTAACTGGCTCAAACAGCTGGAAGTTGTTTAAATCTTAACAAGAACTTTGCTGAGCTGAAAGCATAGGCTCAATAAATAGAACTCAGACTTTCAGACTTTTACAGAGACTATCCAGGCATCTTCAAACTACAGCCCGTGGGTCACATGTGGCCCGCCAGGGGCATTTATCTAGCCCACTGGGTGTTTTTGCTGCTGCTGCCTGTCCTGCTTAGCAGCCGACTCCTCCCAGGGCCCGCAGCCCGGCCCTCTAACGATCTGAGGGACAGTGAATTGGCCCCCTGTTTAAAAAGTTTGAGGACTCCTGCATCATGGATGGTGGCTGGAGTGTCTGGGTCATTTGCCCATGGAAAGAGTTTGTTCTCTGATATGACCATCTAAAAAGAATGAGCTGCTCATAAGTTCTATATTTCTGACACAGACCTACTGCCTTTCTTAAGTTGAGGTTCTTCGAAAACCCGTAAGCTGGGGGAGAGCACATCACCAACATGATGAACTCTTCTCCAACTCCTGATAGACTCTTAATCACATTTTAGGATGCTTCATTGCTATTGATTTGTGTTCTTTGGCTTTCCGGATTAGTTGCAGTTTGCATCAGTGGGCTGATGGTTTGTTGTTACTTCTCTCACCTTTCTTCTCATAAACACACCTTAGTAAGAGACTTTAAGTTTTAGATGCAGTTGTTCCCCAAAATGGATTAGCCTTAACTTGGCTGTTCAGTGAATGAATGATCAGGGCAGAAGGGATGGGGAGGGAAAGGGATTTGGTCAACTCATTTTAAAAGAATTAATTCACAATTTCTAGGTGGCCCCTGTGGCTCAAGGAGTAGAGGGTCAGCCCCATATATCAGAGGTAGTGGGTTCAAACCCAGCCCTGGCCAAAAACTGCATAAAATAAAATAAATAGAAATAATAATAATAATTAATTCGCAATTTCATCCTGTTCACTTCCTGAATAGGATATGTCTATTTTATTTAAGTTGTACAAAAAATTTTTTTATAAAAATGATTTTGTCTTTCTTGCATATAACTCTTCCACATGAAAGGCTAGTGTAAGGTTTTGGATGATTTCTAAAAAATTTAATGTTATGAATACCTGATGGAACACAATAATTTTATTATTGTGCAAAAAAATCTGGCATATAGGGAGACATGGAGGTAGTTGGGAAGATATTAATGGTATTTGTTTTTCAGAACCGCTCCTGAAAGCTTTGCCTCAGTTCCCAGAGAAAAAACGCTTCATGCTACCTTCCCAAATTGTTGCAAATGCTTTGAATTCAAACTGACTGCTGACCCTACTACCATCACATCTGCCAGTACAAGATGTGAGGCAACAGTCTGAGGGCTGATTGAAAAGTGCTTTAGTTCCTGCACTTTTTACAGAGAACTCCAGATGTAGGCCACACTCATGAGGCAGACAGACTGGTTTCAACAGCAAGGAAAACTATTTGGAACTCACTGTCTGTCTTAGTTCATTTTGTGCTGCTATAACAAAAGTACAGTAGAACCTCCCTTGTTGACCATTTTCCTGCATTGACCACCTCCTTAAGTTGACTGGTGTTTAGGGTCAGCACCTGTGGCTCAAGTGGCTAAGGCACCAGCCACATACACCTAAGGTGGCGGGTTCGAATCCCCAGCCCGGGCCCGCCAAACAACAATGATGGCTGCAACCAAAAAATGGCCGGGCATTGTGGCGGGCGCCTGTGGTCCCAGCTACTTGGGAGGCGGAGGCGGGAGA
>CAUYQV010094357.1:0-18333 GCA_963574575.1 Galagoides demidoff
GGCATCTGTAATCCAGGCAAATGGAAATCAGAAAAAAGCAGGGGTGGCAATTTTATCTGCACATATACTAGGCTTTAAACCAACAAAAGTAAGGAAAGACAAGGATGGTCACTTTATGTTTGTTAAGGGAAACACTCAACCTGATGAGATGTCAATTATTAACATTTATGCACCCAACCAGAATGCGCCTCAATTTATAAGGGAGACCCTAACAGACATGAGCGATTTAATATCTTTCAGCACCATAACGGTTGGAGATTTGAACACCCCTTTTGCAGTGTTGGATAGATCCTCCAAAAAGAAACTAAGCAATGAAATTTTAGACTTAAACTTTACGATACAACAATTGAATTTAACAGACATCTACAGAACATTTCATCCTAACAAAACTGAATACAGATTCTTCTCATCAGCCCATGGAACATCCTCCAAAATTGATCACATCTTAGGTCACACATCTAACCTCAGCAAATTTCAAAGAACAGAAATTATTTCTTGTATTTTCTGGGATCATCATGCAATAAAAGTTGAACTCACCAATAACAGATATCTACATACTCATACAAAGACATGGAAACTAAATCACCTTATGCTGAATGGTAGCTGGGTCATTGATGAGATTAAGAAGGTAATTGCCAAATTTTGGGAACAAAACAACAACAAAGAAACGAATTATCAGAATCTGTGGGATACTGCAAAGGCGCAGGCCTAAGATGGAAATTTATAGTGTTGCAAGCCTTCCTCAAAAGGACAGAAAGAGAGGAAGTCGATAACTTAATGGGATATCTTAAGCAACTGGAAAAGGAAGAACATTCTAACCCCAAACCCAGCAGAAAAAAAAGAAATAAAATTAGAGCAGAATTAAATGAAATCATTGTGTTTCACTACTGACTTCTAAAGGAGATTTCCCTCAGGTTTACCTAATGCACAAATTTTGTTTTTCCTCTATTACATCAATAAAATATTTACTATTCTAAATGGCATACTCTTATTACATGTTTCTCCCAAAATATATTTCCCTGTTTGTTTTTCCTCTATTACATCAATATTTACTATTCTAAATAGCATACTCTTATTACATGTCTCTCCCAAAATATATTTCCCTCTGTTTGGACTTTTGCCAATTTATAGAGCATTAATCCACATTCCATCTAATTCACAGTATCCTGATTTTCCAGAAAGTAGGTGCCAAGGAGAATCAGAGAAAAAGGATAATGATCAGGTAGACGGTATGTCAGTAGGGGCAGCAGCCCAAGGAGGAGCCTGAATTTACTCATCTCTTATGGGCACATGCCTTAGGAAAAGTTTCAAAATACAACATGCACTTTGGATTTAGTCTTAGCCAATGTAAATGACTTAGTCAATGAAAAATGTCAAATACATGGTTTATACCTACTTATTAACTGCAGTGACAACCTGACTTAGACTCTAGAAGTCCACCAAAGGTAAAATGCTTTTGGGAGAAAAGGATAACAAAATTTGATATTTTCTTTCTCATTTTCATTTTCTTAGTCTATCCTAAATTGAGCATTCTAGGTCACACACCCCTAACCCCCCAAGTAAAAGCCAAAGAGATATGAAAAATTTGGATTCATTCTCAGCTAGGAGCCAAAGTCAATCTTTCTGAGGTCAGCAGTCCATTCTGTAACAGAATGAAAGTCAAGGAGTTTAGGAGAATGTTAAAAGCAAACAAAAAATACTGCAACCGTGGACTACAATGTACTCAGGAATATCTACTGAATTACTTCAGGATTATAAAGTTTTTCGTAAGAGCAATCAAAATAATGCATTTATAATGCTTGGCTAACATAAGTATGAAATTTGTCACTATGATATGAAATGAAGCTCATTTCAAACAATAGGGAACTGAGTCTATGGCATATGTTTCATCAGCTCTTTTCTCTGACCAGCTGCAACTATTTAATAACGGGATTACTCATCCATATTCTGCAAATAACCTGTGAGTTGATTGAATTCAGTCTGTTTCCTTTGCTTGGTTTACATGTATAGGCACATTGAAAGTAACCTGAACAATTGAACGGTATGAGCTAAACAGGTATGGGGTGTGAGAGAGGCAGCTTGATTTGTGTTCTTAAAAGCTTCTAATACTTTATCACGCCTATAGACTGAATACATGTGGGTTTAAAAGATTCAGGAAAGTGGAGAAAAGAGCCTTCTAAGTATTATTTAATTAAAACACAAAGCCCAGTATTGGAAATACCATAGCAAACACCAAGTTGAAACAATAAAAAAAAAAGTGATATGTCCCCAAGTAGTAAAGTATAGAGTACATATATAATTCGTGGTTAATATGGTAAATATTCTGGTTTTACACTTAAGTTTTCCATTTTCAATTGAAATATTATGTCATGGAGACATTGACTTGAACTATATTTAGTATTCAATGAACTAATTATGTTTCTAGTGAAGTATTGAACCTAACTTCCCTGAAATCCCTATGACTATATAACAAAGTCACAAATGATACGAGCTGCTTGGAAGTGAATTTTTCTAAAATTCAGATTGATTTACCAATCCTCATGAACATTTATGAATATTCTGGTATCAGAGATGTGATAATCTAGTGTATTGTTTAGCTACTGCCAAAATTTGTACATTCTACTGGAGCTCCTAGTTGGTTATAATTAAGGAAATTAAGGAGATAAAATTAGAAGTGACTTATTTGTATCTATACAGACTGAAATATATCTAGACCCCTGTCTTAGCAATAGCACTTATCTTAGGTTGAGTTCTTCTAAAACCAGATCCTGAGACAATGATTTGAGTGCACATAGCTTCTTTGGGAGGTGATCTCAATAATTACTGAAAGGAAAATGGAAAAATAGTACAGAAAAAAGGAAGGAAGCCAGTAAAGACCACATAGTAAACAAGTTACCTAAGAGCAAGGGTAGTACAATCCCACTGGGAGACAGTAGAGGAGACCCTTCAGAACTGTCCCATCAGAGAGTCAAGGAGATCTGTAGTATTTATCTGTCATTTCCTATTGCCATTTATGGATGGCTTTTCCAGTAAGGCCTAATTCCCCTAAATGGGCCTGCCCTACGCACACTTGAGCAAGCTCTTATGACTAGAGATTGACCTCTGATAGAGAGACACAGAGTTTGTAGTAAGATGTCCTTGGTTCACAAGTGGGACACTGACAGAGCCTGTGATGGCACTATCATTACCCCAAACATCAGAAGCCCCATAAATAAAAAATCCAAGTGGTAGGTTAGAACTTTGGATCATAAATTAGAAATCCAAGTTCCATTAACTGACCTTTAGAAAAGAAAAGTGATCAGTATTTTGCCCATGTTCCTCAAAATAGCTGCTTATACAAGATAGTCTAAAGACCCTGGTAAACAGATTCCCTTACCATTTTTTCCAGCTGAGCCTGTGGTATGCTAGCTCACTTTAAACAGAAAGCCTCACTGCTTTTGACTTGCTTTCCTGAATTTGCTGATGCCTGGGGTGCTTCATTTACACATGCACTTTATAACTGAAAGAGTGGTCCTTGGAGAGGAGTCATTTTAATTAGCAGCAACTTGAAGACGGCCTTTCCTCCCTCCCCTCAGTAACCCAAATGAACCAAGAAATAAGCTTATAAAGTTTTGTCCCAAAGGTTTCTCAGCTGGCAGATGATCAAAATGTACAGAGGCAATAACACTGGACAACTATTTTATACTCAGGCAGATTTTTTAAACTGTTAATTACACACCAGCTAAAAGGCAAAGGAAGTCTCATGGACACTAGAATCATTTCTAAGTTGTTGTCAACACTGTTTGGTCTACTCTGAAACCACAGAGACTTCAGAGAAAAAATATTCATGTGCATTCAGAGATAAACTTTTGCAAAAGGTTCTTTTACTCTTTGAAGAGTTTTTCTCTTCCCACCAGCCTTAATTTTTCTTGTCTCAAAGTTGAAGAAATCCTTAAATATGCAGCTCTTTTAGAATGAAACAGAAACAGAACTGACACTGAAACCATATAGCACAAGATAGTAAAATGTAACAAACACATTCACTCCCATCTGTACACTTTTGCGATCAGATTTGCATTTTAGATGAGGTTATTAGGTCCCTTCCATTTTAGCCTGGTTATGTCTATTTTGTTTCTTTGAGGATGATAATGTTTTATCTTGCTTTCCTCTTCCTTTCTTTGGACCAGTCTTACCCTAACTCTTAGAACGGATTGAAAGGCTTCAAGAACAAGCCCCATTCCACATCGCTACATTCTCACTCTTCTTAAATATGGCCCAACATCCATAACCCAGGCTAGGCTGTACCAGGAAGAAGGGTAAGGGAAGTTCTGATATGAATAACAGAGTTCTAACAGCTGAGCCCTTTCTTGCAAGATAAGGTTTTCAGAAGAGCCTTTTGTCATGGCATTTTGTAATCATTCTTTTGTTTGCCAGAAACACGTTGTCTGCTGCTATATTTTCACAGTAACTAGTATCATTTTAGAGATGCTCTTTTTACTTGCAAGTCAGATGGCACATTTTAAATCTTCTTCTCTTGTAAAATGCCACTATAGAGAGCATTATATAAATTCAAGGCATGTACAATACTACGCACAATTCTTATTGAATAAAAATAGATTTTAGAGCCATATAGTTAGTGTATCACCATCCAATAACAGCCTATGAAAAATGAAACACTCAGGCAGTTCAGCAAGTTGTCCCAGCTCCCTTAAGTCAAGCATACAGCATTCTGATAAATCATTTAAATGCTTCATTACATTGTTTTCACATTTGGTCTGGTGACTTGTGGTTTCATGGCAGTAAAGCCATGGAACCCCACTGATTCTCTGAAAATGTTGCCTTCCATTTTTGAGGACAGTGCTCTCTTTAAATTAGTTTCCCAGCATTTACAGATTATTTGGCACAGACCTTGACTATGTTACATGCCTACATTCATTGGTCGTTGAGAAAATAATGCCAGAGTCATTTAAAGGTGAAGAAATGTCTAAAACAAAGCTTTGTGACTATTGTGAAATGATTAAACATGGTAATATCATGCCGAACCTGCATTTTCTGAAAATAGAAAGTCCGTGTTATTGTTAGAAAATATTGTGAAAAACTCTCAGACCATTAAATGAGATGCACTGCCACGCAAACATTTTATGAACTTAAAGAAGTTGAATAATTTTTATTTTTCTTGTCCATTACAGTTCTCTTTTAAGTGTCTCAAACCTACATGGATTTTCTTGGCATTTCTGCATGTGGCTTTTCCAGGACCATCTGATGATACTATTATAAAATGTGATTAGGGAGTTTGAGCAAGAAGGAAGTTGGCTGAAGGTTGCTATCAATTAAATGAAAATTCAGATGAAAACTATAGACTACTAGGCTACTCAGATTGAGTAATGAATCATTGTCCAAACTTTTAAAAAGACATTTAGAATGTAATTTCATTGTGGATTTTTGTTAACTTGAAAACTGGTGGATGTATCAAGTCTACCTAGACGCCTACATACATACACCTCCATGACAATGCAGTTTCCTAATCTGAGGAGTGGAGTATGAGCTGAGGTTGAAGTTGAAATATAGTTTAAAGCCATCACCAATATGTAACTCAATAGGTCAAAGAAGCTCACGCCAAAGAATGGCCCTATAACTACTAGTCCTAGTGGTCTCACAGTCCTGAGAATGATGGAGGAAAAGTTCTCTCATATTTTCTTAATTTAGTAGAAAAAAATAACAGAATAGCCATCTCCTGAGAGCAACATTTATCTCAACCTAATGGAAGGGGATTAGGTTCTTTGCTTGTTTTTCTAATGGGTTGATATAAAATGCCAATTTTCCCCAGTTTCAAATTATATTGCAAATATTCCCTATGAGCATATAAGTACATAACAACAATATAATTGTTTTGAAAGGTGAAATGCAGAAGAAACAACTATCTACAAAGTTGGATCCTTTTTTTTCATGTGTTACTTTAATTACAGTCATTTGAATGATTTTACCAATTGCATATCCTATTTTTCTTCAAAGCAATATAAGTGCAAATAAATAATTCAGGAAAAGATGTGACCATGCAGGCCCAGAATTATTTGAATGGTTTGAGTGATTACAAAATGAATATAATTCAATGTTATTAAACTTCATAAGCAAAGGTGAAATTATAAGTAAGTCTTTAGCATTAAAAGGGAAAATGTATACCAATCCCAGCAGATGAAATTGCACTACCTAGAATAGACTACAAACAGTGGGAAAATAAAAAGTCAAAGAATTATAATAAAATTTCCCATTAGAAACTGGAAATCTGAAATTTAGATAATGTTAGTGATTTGGTCCAAATCACACACAAGAGTCTATGATAAAGGGCAATTTTATCCCAGCATCTGAGTTACACACTGCTTTGTAAATAGACTGTGGTGTGTCTCATTCTATTGAGGTGTCCAAACACACAGAATTGAACTTCTAAATGTCTAAAGAAAATAAAGCAGTCAAATGTGCCCACAGAAAATAGAAAAACCAAATTACATATCCACTCTGTGAAAGGAACTCTTCAGCAACTATGAGTCATAAACTGAAAATTAGTTCTGTGTTTAATTGAAAGAAAACTAAAGCCAAATTAAACCAATTTAGCATTATCATTTTTACACATTAAACAAATATTATTAAGGAAACAATCAACAGAGTGAAAAAGCAACTTACATAATGGGAAAAAATTGCAAACCACATATCTGATAAGTCAGTAAGATCCAAAATATATAAGGAAGTTGCACCACTCAATAGGAAACAAAAAGTACAATTTTAAAGTGGGCAAAGGACTTGAATAGATGTTTCTCCAAAGAAGACATACAAATGGCCAACAGGCATATGAAAAGATGCTCAACATAACTAATCATCAGCAAAATATAAATCAAAACCATAATGAGAAATCTCCTCAAATCCTTTAGGATGGTCATTATTTAGAAAATAGTAAGTGAAGAGGATGTGGATAAAGTGGAACCATTGTACACAGTGGGAATATAAAATAGTGCAGCCACTATGGAAAACAGTATGCCTCCAAAATTTTGAAATGGGACTACCTTATGATTTGTACACAGTGGGAATATAAAATAGTGCAGCCACTATGGAAAACAGATGCCTCAAAAATTTTGAAATGGGATTACCTTATGATTTGGCAATCCCACTACCAGGTATTTAAAAGAATTAAAATCAGAGGCCAGGTATGGTGGCTCATGCCTGTAATCCTAGCACTTTGAGAGATCGAGGTGGGAGGATCACTTGCCAGGAGTTTGAGACCAGCCTGGGCAAATGATTATGACACTGTACTCTATCCTGGGTGACAGAGCAAGATTCTATATCAAATAAAATAAAATAGAAATTGAAATCAGGATCTTAAAAAGATATTTGCACCCCCATGTTCACTGTAGTCTTACAATAGCCAAGATGCAGAAACATCGTAAATGTCTATCAGTGGGTGAATGGATAAAGAAAACGTGTTATATGCAAGTATATATATGAAGTCCAATTTATCAGTTTGTTCTTTTATGGATTTATGCTTTTTTTCCCCAAGATAAGAAGTCTTTGATTAACCCAAGATCACAAAGTTTTTCTTCTATCTGTTCTTCTAGAAGTTTTATAGTTCTAGGTTTGATCTATGATTTAATATTTATATATAAGGTATGGATAAAATTCCATATCATTGCATATGGATATCAAATTATTACAGTATCTTTTGTTGGAAAAAAATACTTTCTACACTGAATGCACCTTTGTCAAAAATCAGTTTTCATGTGTGTGCAGGTCTCTTTTTGGACTCCATATCACTTACATCGTTGTCTATCTTTGTACCAATACTACAGTCTGGCTAATTCAACCACAAGTCTTGAAATTGGATAGTTTTAGCTCTTCAACATTGTTCCTTTTGAAAATTGTTTTGATGATTCAGGACCTTTTATATTTACATATAACTTTTAGAATCACCTTATCATTTTGTACAAAAGAAAATGCTGAAGTTTTTGAATGGGGTTGTGTTAAACCTAAAACTCAATTGGGAAGAGCTGATATCTTAACAATAATATGTCTTATGACCCATAAAGATGGTATATATTTCCATTTATTTAAGTCTTCTTTATTTTGACAGTATTTTATAGAGCAATTTATCAATTTGTTCTTTTATGGATTATGCTTTTAGCGATTTTACATTTTTAGTATACAGGTCTTTCCATGGCGTCATGTTAACCTGAAGTAGTTTATATTTTTATGCTATTTTAAATGCTAATTCCTAAATCTTAATTTCTGGATATTATAGAAACAGACAGGAACATTGATTTTGCATATTGATCTTGTGTTCTATAAATTCACTAAACTCACCTTTCAGTTCTAGTAGTTCTGGTAAATTCCATCAGATTTTCTACATTGACAACCACATCTTCTTTGAATAAAGGCAGTTTTACTTATACCTTTACAATCTGGAGGCCTTTTATTTCTTTTTCTTACCTTATTGCACTGGCTAAAACCACCAGTATAATGTTGAATACAGAGTGCACATTCTTTTTTTATTTTATTAAGTCAAATTCACATAGATCATGAATACACGTTCTTGTTTTGTTCCTGACCTTAGAGTCAAACATTCCAGTTTTTTGCGATTAAGTATGAAGCTAGCTGTGTGATGTTCAATTGTTTTGGATGTTGCCGGTGTTTTGGATTTTAGTCATTCTAAGAAGTTTATAGTCATATCTCTTATTTTTCTTTCAATGTCTATTTCCTTTTGTTAACTGATGTATTGGAAAGTATTTGGGTATTGCTTTCTTAATATGTATCCAGTTTGGTAGATATAGTGCTTTTTTAGTTTATGGTTTAATGTCTTTCATCACTTTGAGCAATTTTCAGCCATTATTTCTATAATAACCTCTGATCATCCTTATTTTCCTTTCTTTCTGGGAGCCCAATCATATATGAATTAAACCTTTTCATTGTGCCTCAAAAGCCTCCAGTGTTTTTTCTAAAAATTCCTGCCTTTTAATTTTCAGTGATTCAGTCTAGTTTTATTATGATCCAAACTCTAGTTAAATAATTGTATATCCTTTTGCATATAATTTGTAGCTAAAATAATCCACTGATTTGTAATCTTAACTCTTTGCTTTTACTTCTGTAATTTCCATTTGCTCTTTTTTTTTTTTTTTTGCATTTTTTCTGGCCAGGGCTGGGTTTGAACCCACCACCTCTGGTATGTGGGGCTGGCACCCTACTCCTTTGAGCCATAGGCACCACCCTCCATTTGCTTTTTAAGTTTCCATTTATGTACCAAAATTCTCCATCTTTTCTTTAAATTCCTTGTATTATTATAAATTTAAAATTATTGAAAAATACCTCCATTATATGGACCTCCTGTGAGTCTATTATTGTCTGCTTTCTCTCTCTCTCTCTTATTTTTTTGTAGAGACAGAGTCTCACTTTGTTGCCCTCAGCAGAGTGCTGCGGCATCACACAGGTCACAGGAACCTCCAACTCCTAGACTTAGGTGATTCTCTTGCCTCAGCCTCCCGAGTAGCTAGCTGGGACTACAAGTGCCTGCCACAATGCCTGGCTAGCCTTTTGTTGCAAGTTGGCCAGGGCCGGGAATCATTTTTTTCCTTATATGCCCAGTTGTTTTCAGATTGACTATTCAACATTTTATATTAAAAAATGAAGAGATAATTTGAGGTTTTAAATGATGTAATCTTCCTCCAGAGGGCAATTTATTTTTATTTTTCCTTCAATAGGTAGGTATTTTAGGGAACTAGAAATCTGAGAGTAACTTCATTCAGTCAGGGATGATACTACTCAAAGCCAAGCTTTAGCATCTCTGAGAGCTGGAACCTTTCATTTCACACTTAACCTTACAGCATAGTACTTTGGAACTCTAACAGAAATCCTGGGGTACATATTAGGCCCCCTCCTCCTTGTCAGTCTTGAACTCCAATTTTTGTTTGAGGATTCCTCTGGGTGTACTGGAAGCTCTGTGCCACTTAGTAGCCTCTCAGCCACTGCTTTTGAATCATCAAATTCCTTAGTACCAAATTCCAGGCTCACTTCTCTGGCTTTTCCTCTCTATAGAATCTTAGTGCCAGTAATCTTTGCATTTTCATATTTCTCCCATGCCTGCAAATAGAGCCTTTTAATATTCTGTTCAAATTTTCTAGTTGTTCTCAGTGAGGGTGTTGTTACTTTGCTAGAAGTTGGACTCCCTTTCTGCCTATGAATGATGACGTGGGTTCAAACATTTATGGAATGTTTCCTATGTATTGGGTGCTAAATAAAAGGCTCACACATATTGTGGCTCATATAGCCCCCATAGTAATCGGTACAGGAATTTCCATTTTGCAGATAAAGATAAAGATATTGCCTAAGAATGTGTATCTAGCAAGTTCTACATGTATAATTTCATGCATTTAGTTCTATTTTTGTCCCCATAGCTTGTTAGATATCACCAATTATTTTCACGAGAAATGAAACATGCTCATATCCTAGAAAATGCAGCTCTAATCACAGCTATAGAAGTTAAAACTTTCCCAATGCCTAGCATTCTAGTTACATAGTACATCTGCTTCATTTACTTCAACCTACTTTCTTACGTTTTTCCAATTTTCATTGGAAAAGTTTCCAAATACATTAGAAACAAAGAGTGCACAGAAACAAATTTGAAGGGATCTACTACATATTTTCAATCATTTTAAACATTTTACCATTTAAAAAATCTATCCCACTTTATCTTTCTTTTTTGCTATAGCCTTTTAAATGATATTCTGGATTTTACCCCCTAACTACTTCAGCATGCATCTCTAAAAAAAATAACAATACTTTCAGTTTACATTTTTAAAGGGTTCTACTGAATGTATCTTGCTCATTGCAAATTGAAGTTCTATTTTTTAAAAAAGGGTCAGCATCCCAGGAGCTCCATTCTAGGTATATAATAAAGAGAATTCAGTGTGTGTTCACTAAAATACATATACAAGAATATTCATAAAAGCAGTTTTCATAATAGTCGAAACTTGAAAACTACCCAATATCCAGCAGTAGAATGTATAATTATAGTATATTCATATGAAGGCACTACTACTACCATATAAAATATGAATGGATTTCATAGATATCATGTTGAATAAAATAAGCCAAACCAAAAAAATACATGCTATGTTACTGCATTGATAGAACTTCAAACATAGGCAGAATCAATTCATAAGTGATAGATCTTAGAAAAATAAATAACTTTGAGAAGGAGAATTGATTGGGTAGGAACATTTTAGAATATTGGATATTTTGATCTGGGTGGTGTCACAGAGGTGAATACATATGTAAAAATCCATAGAGTTTGTGCCTTTTACCCTTTATTGAAATATTACATTAAACTTTTCAACACAAAAGCAATTTTAATGAAGGAACAATGTGTATGCTCTAGATCAGGAGTTGGTAGATTTTTTTCTCTAAAGGGCCAGAGAATATTTTTGGCTTTGTAGCCCACATGGTCTCCATCACAGCTACTCACTTACAGCACAAAAGGAGCCATCAATGATACATAAACTCATGAATGCATTCTAATAAAACTTTATGCACGGACATTGACATTTAAATTTCATATAATTTTCACTTGTCGTGATATATTCTTCTTCTTTGTACTTTTTTAAACCATTTGAAAATGTAAAAATAACTCAGTCCATGGGACACATGAAAATAGGCAGTGCACTGTATGTGACCCATAGGCTGTAGTTTGCCAACCCCTGCTCTAGGGATGAGTGTGTAAATACATCGAGGATGTATATATGAGTATGGGCATTAGAACTTGAGCAGTTCTAGAAAACCCAAAAGGCCAAAAATAGAACTGACATTCACACAAGAACGATTTATTTTAGTCTTTCTGCGATTGTAGAGAGAGAATGTAAAAAAGCCAATGTTCCATGGTGATCGGTGACAGTGGTCAGAAATGGGAATGTATATTGTTATTTCCACACTATGATTTACCATGAAAATAAATAATGCTCTGGAATTGTTATCATTAGACTACTGTAAAAGCATTTAACATTTTCTTCCTGCTGTGCTCTTTAGTTACCTGAAAGTTTTACTATGCACAATGGTGACAGTAGTAATTTGGGATTTCAGAGAGATGGCACTAAATGCAGGCAGTTTGCGTGTGGAATATCTCAACGGAACGTCCCTCACCCGCCTATCTCCAAAGCGGGCTCCTTTTATGTACACGTTTTTCTCTAGCTTGGAGGTATTCACTGGAGTGGTGATAATAATAAGATTTGGCACTTATAAGGTGTTTTCTCCTTTCAAAGTGCTTCTTTCTAAAAACAACCTAAAGCATACACTTTCAGTTCATCTTCTTTTCACAGCAATAGGAGCCACAATCTTTACTAACTCCAGAGAATAGCTGTAGCCTATTTGAAAACACGTACTGAGTTTGCTACCAGAAAATTCCGCCCGTGACCAGCATTTGCCTTGAAAAATGATGCGTTTCATCTTTTTAATTCAGTCTTTTCTGTTCTTCCATGATGCAAAACCACAACTAACTATATTAACGGAAGTTTACGTTTTCTCACTCAACCTAGTTATCTCTTTGTAGAACTTGACTTAGTTCAATAGTTCTATTAAGACAAACACTGCATAGCCGATTCATCTGGATAATTATTTTTGTATGCTACCAAAATTTATTTCATTCCTATATGATAAGCACTACAGGAATAAGGAAGAATTATGTAAGAGCTTCTTCAGAAAGTTTACGGCTCTATGGAAGAAGTAGACTTGGAGGATAGGCCCCATCTCTGATTTCTGTAGCTGGTTCTTTTGGATAATACTGTCCCTCAGGCACATAGGTGCCAGCTTCTTATAGTAGTGCCTGGTCCAAGAATTACTTGGGATAACATTTTGCATTCTTGAGGTGGATTTCTCTTCTCCCTGTCACCACCCCCCTGCCACTACCTGCTCTGGCCTTTTGGCTTTAACCATCTGCTTTGATTTGACCTCTCTGGTTTGCTGGACTCAGTTTCCCATTTCACTCAGTTATGCATGGTCCCTTGATTTAAGCCATGCTGAGGCTTCAGGGGAAAGAGTTGCTCCATTCATTTTAGACTCAAAGGATCACGATAGCCTGGTAGACCACCAGCCTGGGTAGAAAGTTCTAGACATACACCACAAATATGGATAATACATTTGAGTTGAACAATTGTGACTATTGGCAGTTGTCCGGCTTAATTTGATGGTCCTTAGAAAATAAAAATCCTCATCCAAAATAGAGAAAATACAGGCAATAATGATACACACATTACTCTTGGCCTTTTTCCCCAGATTCATACATGTAGGAAGCAAGATTGCCTGCATATACACAAGCAAGCAGAGCTTGAAATCTTGCTGGCTACAGTTTGCTGTTCCATTAATAATTTCATCAACTGCTATATTAAAGTTTGGAAATCAAGTTCCCTTAATCTTTGGGTAGATCCCCATTTTCATGCTTCAAGCTCAGGAAATTTCTCATGCCTGAAAAGCTCTTTTTTCTTCCATAGACATAACCTATTTCTCATTAAGCTGAGCAGAGTGGCTGAGCCAGTGAATAGAGCATCCAAAAGGATAATAATGGTGAGGTGTTCTCTTTGTGGGGCTACATCAATTCAAGCAGGAAAATCAATGCACCTGGGGGGAGAGTACAATACTATTCCAGCATCATTAATGCTCAGAAGGCAACAAGAATCACAGGGAGAAAAACTCTCCCAGCTTTGATCATGCAGAGAAACAACAGCTGAGGTGAGGTGACTAAGCTCTCCCTCAGTCACTTAGAAGAGAATGTCCATGTGAGAGGCATCCCCAAGTTTACTGTCAGCAACTCCAGCCACTAAAATTAAAGCCACATATTTAAAGTACTCTGGGCTTTAAAAGGCTTTGCCATCTTTGTTTTTCATCACATTGACTTCGGAAGGAAAGCTAGATAGTGAGAGTTTCCTTGCTTTTCTGGTAACAAAGCTCGAGAGATGGGGAATTCAGAAAGGAGACGTTGTGTCATTGAAGCCAGAAATAGACCTTATTAAAGTGAAAGGTCCTACTTAGCTGCCTTTCCCACTGAGTTGTGCAATTTCTGTTGCACAAATTCTTAGTCTTTGAAGGTCTTCCTATTCTTACCACTACTGAAAGAAACTGCTTTGAGAGTAAATAATCTATGAATTCCCCCACATTAAATGAAAAAAATGAAGGGTGCTCAGAAGAATTATGAAGAGTAAGTCAGCCTCTCTCAGCAATGTGTAAAGTCCTCCTAGAAAGGAGAATCTTTGTTATACAGCCCCTAGTATTCGTTAGCTATGCTATAATAATGCTGAGTAACAAATACAGCCAAAATTCTGTGGCTTAAAGCAGGTATTCAGATTAGCTATACCTTAGCTGGGCTAAAGTGGACTCCAGGCTCTATGTCAACAGTTCTCAACCTGTGAGTCATGACCCCCTTGTAACAATGAAAATACATCATGGCATTAGGAAGGTTGAGAACCACTGCTCTAGGTAGCAGTCTCCAGGTTGGATTCAGGTATGTTCTCACATCTCCACATTCTCATTGACCTGGAGGCTATTTAGGATAGGGTTGAGGGATGTCCAACTTTTATGCTGCTCTGCCATGCATTTCACTAACAAAAGCTGATTAGTGAAAACAAGGACTTTGCATAATTTAGGTGATATCCAATACCACAGATAAGAAAAATGTCCTCACACAATTCACATGCAACTTACAGGCCACAGGTTGGACGCTGATAGGCTGTTCTCATAGCAATCACAGGAACACAAGTCACATGGCCAAACTTAAATATACACTCAAATATACATTCCACACACTATGAGGCCAAAGTAAGAATGTAGATATACAAGGAAGAATGTGAAGTATTTGGAGCAGTGTCTCAATCTACTTTACCTCCAAATAGAAAGGTCATTCTTTAGTTGTAACCGAAAGATTGTTATAATAATGGGTAATATTTATTTCTCTTTGAACACTGTAAGCAAAAAGTATCCAGTTTCTCACTTAATTAGCCTCATTTCATTTATTAAGACTGATGGAGTTTAACTGCTTTCATGGGTAGTTATACAATTCAACTAGGTTTAAGAGGAAAGAAAGATTTTCTTCTATGGCTTCAAAAGCCTAAACTGAGCTATCCAATATGATAGCCACTTGTGGCTATCTGAATTCGAATTTCAGTTGATTAAAATGAAATAAAATTTAAAACTCAGTTCTTCAGTCACAGCAGCTCTATTTAAAGTACTCAATAGCCTAGCCAGAGTAATTAGTCAAGAAAAAGAAATAAAAGTTAAATAAATTGAAAAGGAAGAAGTTAAATTGTCCCTGTTTGCAGATGGCACGGTCTTTTATATAGAAAAATCTAAATGCCACCAAAAAATTATTAGAACTAATACACAAAATTAGCAAAGTTACAAGAGAAAGAACTGACATACAAAAATCAGTAGTACTTCTATACACTAACAGTAAACTATTTGAAAAAGAAATCAAGAAAATGATTTACAATAGCTATAAAAAAAAAAATGCTTAGGAATAGATTTAACCAAGGATGCAAAAGATCTCTACACTGCAAACTATAAACCAATGATGAAAGAGATTGAAAAGATGCAAATAAATGTAAGGATGCACATGTACATGAAATCAATAATGTTAACATGTTCATACTACTTAAAATGATATACAGATTCAATACAATCCCTGTGAAAATATCCAGGACATTCTTTAGAGACACAGAAAAAAAATCCTAAAATATGTGTGAATCCACAAGACACTGAAATTACCTTGGCTAAGTAATGTTGAGCAAAAATAACAAAGCTGGAAGCATTGCACTACCTGACTGCAAAATGTACTATAAAAGCATAGTAATTAAAACAGCATGGTAGTGATATTAAAAAAAGACACATAGATCAATGGAACAGGAAACAAAGCCCAGAAATAGACCCACATGTTTACAGCCAACTGGTTTTTGACAAGGGTACCAAGAACACACAATGAGGAAAGGGCAGTCTCTTCAATAAATGGGGTTAGGCAAACTGGATATCCACATGTAGAAGAATGTAACTATATATAGTTTCACACTATATACAGAAATCAACTCAAAATGCATTAAAACCTTTAATGTAAGACCCCAAACTATGAAACTTCTAGAAGAAAACATAGGAGAGAAGCTCCATGATGTTGATCAGGGCAATTATTTTTTTGGATACGACACCAAAAGCATAGGCAACAAAAGCAAAAATAGACAAGCAGGATTACATCAAACTAAAAGTCTTCTGCCTCACAAAGGAAACAACAGAGGAAAGAGACAGCAGCTATGAAATGGGAGAAAATATTTGCAAATTATACACCTGATAAAGGGGTTAACATTCAAAATACACACATATAAGGAACTCAATAAACTCAATCGCAAGAAAACAAATAACCTGATTTTAAAATGGGCAAAGAACACAAGTAGGCATTTCCCAAAAGAAGGCATACAAATGGACCACAGTTATATGAAAAAAATGCTCAATATCTCTAATTGTCAGGGAAATACAAATTAAACCCACAGTAAGATATCACCTCACTCCCTTAGCATGGCTATTACAAAAAAGACAAAAGATAATGAGTGGAGGATATGGAAAAAAGGAAACTCTTGCACACTGTTGATGGGGATTTCAATTAGTATAGCCATTGTGGAAACCAATATGTAATTTCCTCAAAAAATTAAAAATAGAAATACCATGCTACCCAGCAATTCCACTATTAGGCATATATCCAAACCAGTTTTTTTTTAATGTGAAAATTCATTTTTTTGCTAGCTTGTCATTTTATAGGGTTTTGAAAAATAATTTCACATTAATATGAGGGTACAGACAGTTAGGTTACAGTGTTTGCATTGCTAGTTAAGGTCCCTGTTGTAGCTGTGCCCCTCACCAAGCAGGTGTGCCTCAAATCAGTATTTCAAAGAGTTACCTGCACCCTCATGTTTACTACAGCGCTATTCACAATAGCTAAGATATGGAGTCAAACTAGTGTCCATCAGTAGATGAATGGATAAAGCAAACATGGTATATATACACAATGGCATACATACCATTCAGCCTTTAAAAAGAAGGAAATCTGTTACTTGCAACAAGAACGGATGAACTGGAGACATTATGTTTAGTGAAATAAGCCAGGCAGAGAAAGATAAATACCATGTGATCTCATTCACATGTGGAATCTAAAAAAGTTGAATTCAGAAGCAGAGAGTAGAATGGACCAGGGAGATTTAGGGATGAGTTGTGTTGGGGAGATGTTAGTCAAACAGTACACAATTTCAGCTAGACAGACAGAATTAGTTCAAGAGATATATAACATGGTGACTATAGTTAAGTAACAATATATTGTATGTTTTTTTTTTCTGGGACAGAGTCTCACTCTGTTGCCCAGGCTAGCGTGCTGTGGCATCAGCCTAACTCACAGCAATCTCAAACTCCTAGGCTCAAGTGATCCTCCTGCCTGCATCTCCCTAGTAGCTGGGACTACAGGTGCCTGCCACAACTTCTGGCTAATTTTCTACTTTTAGTAGGCACAGAGTTTTGCTCTTGCTCAGGCTGGTCTTTAACTCCTGGACTCAAGTGATCCTCTTGCTTCAGCATCCCAGAGTGCTAAGATAATAGGTGCGAGCCATCACACCTGGCCTATATATTGAATTCTTGACAAATGCCAAGAGAATGGATGTGCTCTTATGACAAAAAACAAACAAACAAAAAAGAATATGTTCCAGCTCCATCCATGTAAACATGAAGGAGGTAAAGTCTCCATCTTTCTTTAAGGCTGCATATTATTCCATGGTATACATATACCATTATTTATTGATCCATTCATGGATTGATGGGCACTTGGGCTTCTTCCATGATTTAGCAATTATGAATTGGGCTGCAATAAACATTCTGGTACAAATATCTTTGTTATAATGTGATTTTTGGTCTTCTGGATATATACCTAGTAGAGGACTTGTAGATCGAACAGTAGGCCTATTTTTAGATCCCTAAGTGTTCTCCAAACATCTTTCCAAAAGGAACATATTAGTTTGCATTCCCACGAGCAGTGTAGAAGTGTTCCTTTTTATCTAAGTCCACGCCAACATCTCTGGTTTGGGATATTGTGATGTGGGCTAATCTTACTGGAGTTAGATGATATCTCAAAGTAGTTTTGATTTGCATTTCTCTGATGGTTAAGAATGATGAGCATGTTTTCATCTGTCTGTAGGCCGAGCATCTGTCTTTTTCAGAGAAGTTTCTCTTCAAGTCCCTTGCCCACCCTGAGATGGGATCACTTGTTCTTTTCTTGCTAATACGTTTGAGTTCTCTGTGGATTCTGGTTATTAG
>CAUYQV010094358.1:0-12838 GCA_963574575.1 Galagoides demidoff
CAAGTGAATCTTGCTAAGAGTAGAATATGAACATTTTGGTACAATAACTAGGTAAATGACATGAAGGCTATGTTAACCAGTTTGATGAAATGTTTCAAATTGTATGTGAAAACACCACACTGTACCCCAGAAATGCATTAATGTACATAGGTACCATTCAATAAAAAAAAAAAAAAAAGAAAAAGAAACAGCTGAAATTGTTAACAAATGGAAAAATATACCATGCTCATGGCTGGGAAGAATCAACTTTCTTAAAATGTCCATATTACTCACAGCAATATATAATTTTAATGCAATCCATATTAAAGCTCTACTGTCGTATTTTAAAGATCTTGATAAAGTAATATTTCATTTTATATGGAATCAGATAAAACCTCGAATAACCAAGACATTACTCAGGAATAAAAACAAAGCAGGAGGAATCATGCTACCAGACCTTAGATTATACTATAAATCCATAGTGATTAAAACAGCATGCTACTGTCACAAAAATAGAGAGGTAGATGTATGGAACAGAATAGAGAGCCAACAGGTGAATCCACCTGCTTACCATTATCTGATCTTTGACAAGTCAATTAAGAACATTAAGTGGGGAAAAAATTCCCTATTTAACAAATGGTGCTGGGTGAACTGGCTGGCAACCTGTAGAAGACTGAAACTGGACCCACAACTTTCACCATTAACTAAGATAGACTCTCACTGGATTAAAGATTTAAACTTAAGACATGAAACCATGAAAATACTAGAGGAAAGTGTAAGGAAATCACTTGAAGAAATTGACCTGGGAGAAAATTTTGTGAGCAGAAACCCCGGGCTGCCAAAGCAACATCAAAAATACACTTTGGGGACCTGATCAAACTAAAGAGGTTCTGCACAGCCAAGAACACAGTAAGTAAAGCAAGTAGACAGCCCTCATAATGGGAGGAGATATTTTCAGGTTATGTCTCTGACAAAGGTTTAATAACAAGAATCCATAGAGAACTCAAACACATTAGCAAGAAGAGAACAAGTGATCCCATCTCAGGTTGGGCAAGGGACTTGAATAGAAATTTCTCTAAAGAAGAAAGGCACATGGCCTACAGATATATGAAAAAATGCTCACCATCCTTAATCATTAGAGAAATGCAAATCAAAACTTCTTTGACATATCACCTAACTCCAGTAAGTTTAGCCCATATAACAAAATCTCAAAATCAGAGATGCTGGCATTAATGTGGAGAATAGGAAACACTTCTACACTGCTGGCGGGAATGCACACTAATACATTCCTTTTGGAAAGACATCTGGAGAACACTTAGAGAACTAAAAATAGATCTGCCATTTGATCCTGCAATTCCTTTCTTAGGTATATATCTAGAAGACCTAAACCACTTACAACAAAAATATTTGCATCAGAATGTTTATTGCAGCCCAGTTCATAATTGCCAGGTTATGGTAGAAGCCCATGGGCTCATGGATCCACTAATAGATTAATAAACTGTGGTATATGTATACCATGTAATACTATGCAGCCGTAAAGAAAGATGGAGACTTTACATCCTGCATGTTTACATGGATGGAGCTGGAAAATGTTCTTAGCAATGTATCACAAGAATGGAAGAAAAATTATCCAATGTACACACCCCTATTATGAAACTAATTTATAGCTTATGAAAGCTATAACCTAATTATCGCCTAAGAATATGGGGGGGTGGGGAAAGGAGGGGCATGGATGGGTGGAGGGAGAGTGATTGGAGGGATTACCTCTATGGTTTATCTTTCAAGGATACAAGTGAAACTTTCTAAAAGTAGAATATAAATGTCATAACACAATAAGTAAATGACATAAAGGCTATGTTAACCAGTTTCATGAAAATATTTAAAATTGTATATGAAAACACCACACTCTACCCCATGATTACGTTAATGTACACAGCTGTCATTTAATAAAGAAAAAAAAAAGAAATAAAATGAAAGAGCTACATGCCTGAGTGAGCTGTAGTCCCTGCTTCTTTGTAGGTTCTGACTGATGATCTTATCTCTGCGTCTCCAGCCCGGACATTTCCAACAACAACTCTGTATGTGTATTTATTTATATAGAACATTATTCTGACTTAAAAATGAAGAAAGTCCTACCATTTGCTAGAACATGAGAAGATTTATAAGATACCATTGTAAGTGAAATGTTAGTCATAAAAGAATAAACTATATGATTCCTCTTATGCGAAGCATCTAGGATATCAAATATATAGAAAGGGATAGAGAATGTTAGCTACCAGGGGATAAGATAGAGAGATACAGGGGTTTGTTAAATTGGTATAAACTTAATGTTCTAGGAGATATTAAGTTGGTTCAAATGTAATTGGAAAGGAAGAGTAGAGAGAAGGAAGGAGGCAGGAGGATGGGATATCATTATGTGACACATGTTGTACCCTCAATGTATCCCCAATAATAAAAAAAAAAAGTAAAGACCATTGAGGTGCAGAGAGGCCAATGAGAGATTTGCAGCCAATTTCAAATGGAACGTTTATACCCTTGCAGGCCTTTCTAACTCTATAAAAAATAAAATAACATAACATAAAATTATTCCTCAACTTGTAAAAAAAAAAGATGGATATTGTATAACATTTTAAACAATGAGAAGAGTCTGTTTAATGTATACTAAGTTGATTAATAACATTGTTGTGGGAAAGAAAAGTAACAAAGGGAAACAGGAGAGTAGAGCAGCTCTTTGAGGAGATATCCTAACTGTTTTCAGGAATTGCTGGTTTTTATGTAAATAATAGTAGGATTGTTGATCTCTCATAAAAAAAGTAATTGGAGTTTTTGCATTGTTAAAATTTGCTTTCTGATATTGGAATAATTCTTAATTAATTGTAGTTATGTTATACATCATTTAATGAACATTTCTTGCTTTATTGTCTTTCTAATGACTTATTAATTTCTGTTGTTTTATATTTATTTTGGACTATGTAAGTTACATTTAAAAAAAGCAAATTAGAGTTATTTTCTTACTTGAGTTCAAAATCAGTTGTCGTGAAGCAACAGAAACAAGTCACAGCATCAGCAACACTTTTGGCCCAGGAACTGCTAATGAACACACAGTGCAGTGGTGGCTTAAGGCGTTTTTCAAAGGAGACAAAAACCTTGAAGATGAGGAGCATAGTGGCTGGCCATTGTAAGTTCACAATGACCAACTGAGAGCAATTGCTGAAACTAACCCTATGACAACTACATGAGAAGTTGCCAAAGAACTGAACTTCAACCATTTATGGTTGTTGGGCATTTGAAAAAAATTAGAAAGGCAAAAAAGCTCAATAAGTTGCTGCCTCATGAGCAGATGGAAAATCAGAGAAATTGCCATTTTCAAGTCTTGTCTTTTCATATTCTACACAACAACAATGAACCATTTATTGATAAGACAATGACATGATATGAAAAGTGTGTTTCATGTAGCAAAACACAGCTCAGTTCTTTGACTTATTGGAACCTCCAAAGCACTTCTCCAAACCAACTTGCATCAAAAGAAGGTTATATTTACTGTTTGGTGGTCTGCTGCAGGTCTAATCTACTATAGCTTTTTGAGTCCTAGTGAAACCATTACATTTGAGAAGTTAGTATACTTAAAATATTGATGAGATTCACAAAAACTGCAACACCTGCAGCAAGCACTGGTCAACAGAAAGGGTCTAATTCATCCATGACAATGTTTGACTCTACATCATATAATCAACACTTCCAAAGTTGAATGAATTGGGCTGTGAAGTTTTGCCTTATGAACCATATTCACCTGACCTCTTGCCAACTGGCTACTACTCTGTCAGGCATCTTGGCACCTTTTTGCAGGGGAAAATACTTCCATAACCAGCAGGATGCAGAAAAAGGTTTTCAAGAGTTCAGTGATCCCAAAGCACAGATTTTTACGCTACAGGAGGAAACAAACTTATTTGTCATTGGCAACGATGTTTTGAGTATAATGGTATGTGTTTGAGCCTAGTTATAATGATTTAAAATTCAAGAAGGAAATGGCAATTACTTCTGCACCAAAAAGTTTCAGAGATCTACTGCATAACATAGTCAAATGACAACAGATATCATAGAGATTCAATAGATGATCTCTCTCTACTATGGAAAATCTATGCTCAGAAATTTAACAATGTGTAAAAATGGACCAATACGTGGAATCACACAATGTCCCTAGACTTAATCAGGAAGAAATAGACATCTTGAAAACACCAATATGAAGCATTGAAATTGAGAAAAAAAAGAAACAATAATACAGCTTCCCCCAAAATTCCCTTCAGCAGATGGCTTTACATAAGAATTCTATCAAACATTGAGTAAGAGATTGTACCTATAGTGCAGAACCTATTCCAAAACATTGAGAAGGAAGAAACCTTTCCTTACGTGTTCTAAGAGAGAAACCTCACCCTGATACCAAAACCAGAAAAGGAGAACTAAGAACTAATTTCACTAATAAATTCAAATGTAAAAATACACAATAAGATCTTAACTGATAGATTACAGTTACACGTTAAAAAATTATACATCATCATCAAGTAGGAATCATCCCAGGGATACAAGGCTTGTTTAACATACACAAACCCATAAATATAATTCACCCTATGAATAGAAGCAAAAGCAAAGGCCATGTGATCATTTCAATAGATGCAGAAATAGCATTTGATAAATTCAGCATCCTATTCTAACAAGAATACTTCAGGAAATAGTCATAGTGTCACATGCCTTAAACCGATTGACACCATCTACAACAAACACACAGCTAATATCATACTCAATGGAATAAAAGGGAAAGCTTTTTCACTTAGAACTGAAAAACGATGTCCTCTATCACCATTACTATTTAACAAGTTCTAGTTAATGAAATCAGCAAAGAGGATACAAAGGATATCTAAATAGGGGAAGAAAAGGTCAAATACTCTTTCTTTGCCAATGACATTATCCTACACTTAGAAAACCCCAGAGACTCAACTGTAAGACTCCTGCAAGTGACCAAGAAATTCAGTCACATCTGAGCATATAAAATCAATGTCTACAAAGCAGTAGCCTTTGTATATGCCAACAACAGCCAATTTGAGAAGCACATACCATGCTTTTGGATGGAATGAATCAACATTGTTAAAATGTCTATATTACCCAAAGCAATCTACAGATTCAATACAATCCGTATTAACATACCAACATCATTCTTTGAAGAACTGGAAATAATAGTTTTTCATTTTGTACGGAACCAGAAAAAAAAATGGTATAGCTAAGGCAATTCTTAGTATGAAAAAAAAAAGCTCAAAGCATCACTCTACAAGAATTTAGGTTATATTGAGGCATGAAAGTAAAAGCAGAACTAAAAGAATCTGTCCTAGCTGCCCTGTGCAGGCCTCAGCCAAGCTGCAGGCAATTCTGTTGCCTATATGTTTCTTCCTTGACATACATGGGGCCTAGATTGTAACCTAGTAACTTCCCTGGACTTCCATCGCCTTTGAGGGCAGGTGATCCAACCGCTCTCAAGGATGTGGGTGAATCTGACCTTCCCCCTAGAGCCTGGGACCTTGAGGATGATGTCATTTCTCTCTCTGTTTTATGACCCTCACGTGCACTCCCACCTTGAAAAGTGGATAAAAGAGAGGCAAGGGATTGAGTCGGGGGGGCTCAGTTTTGGGAAACACACTGGTGTTCCAAGTACCCCCGGCCGAATAAACCCGCTTCCTCTAATCAACTGGTGCCTGGACTCTTCTGTCTGGGTTGGTTTCCTGCTACATTACAAGTTGACAGTAATCAAAACAGCATGATATTGGCACATAGAGACATAGACATATGTAAATGAATAGAAAACCATGAGACGAAACCAGTCTCTACTTGCCATCTTATCTTTGCTAAACTAAACAAAAGCAGATACTGGGGAAAAGAATCACTACTCACTAAATGGTGCTGAGAGAACTGGATAACCACATCTAAAAGCCTAAAACTGAGCCCACACTTCTCACCACTTATAAAAATTGACTCATGAGAGATAAGAGATTTAAATTTAAAATATTAAATGATCAAAATCCTAGAATAAAATGTGAAAAACTCTTGAGAATGTCAGCCCAGGGATTGATTTTATGAAGAAGACTTTCATGGCAATAGCAAAATAATAATAATAATAACAATAATAATAATAATAATAATAAATTGTAGTTAATGAAACTGAAAAGTTTTTATACAGGTAAAGAAACAAGAATTAAAGGAAAAAGACAACCTTCAGATTGGAAAAAGATATTTGCATGTTACAAATCTGACAAAGACTTGCTAACTAGTTTCTATAGAGAACTTAATTAACAAACAAAAAGAGCCATCAATCCCACCTATCACCGGGCAAGTGACATGAACAGAACCTTCTCTGAGGCAGACAAAGAGCTAACAAATAAATGAAAAAAAATGTTCTCTGTCCCTAATCGTCAGAAAAATGTAAATCAAAATCACCCTGAGATATTGCTTAACTCCAGTGAGAACAGCCCATATCACGAAGTCCCAAAATTGCAGATGCTTGTGCACGTGTGGAGAGAAGGGAGAACCTTTACACTGTTGATGGAACTGCCAACTAACACAGCCTCTTTGGAAAAAAAGTATGGGAATACTCAAATAACTCAAATTAGACCTCTTATTTGATCCTGAAATCCCATTTCTAGGCATCCACCCAGAAGAAACAAAATCATTTCACCATAAGGACCTTTCTACTAGATTATTTATTATACCTCTATTTAAACCACAATTGAAAAGAAGTGGAAACAACTTAAATGCCCAACAACCCAGAAATGGATTAACAAAACTATGTATGCCATGGAATACTATTCAGCCATAAAAAGTTGGAGACTTCGTATCTTTTGAGTTAAGCTTATTGGAATTGAAACACATTCTTCTTTGCAAAGTATCACTGGAATGGAAAAGCAAGTATCCCATGTACTCAGTGCTAATATGAAGTCAGCTGATGGTCTTATTCACACCCACATAAGAGAAAAATTCAATTCAATTCAAGTTAAGGGTAGGGGGAACAATAGAGGAGGGAAAGATTAGGAGGGAGAGCTATTGAAGTGCTCCCATTTATTGGGCACAATGTAAGGGTATATGGCACACGCTTTGCATGCCAGACATAACTGCAAGTGGGGGTTACTCTAACAAATGAAAATGTTGTAATCTAGTTGTTTGTATCCTCATATTAACCAGAAACAAATTTTAAACTAAAATATCATCATATGACCAGGTATAGCTTTTTTTTCCTTTCTTTTTTTTTGAATAAAAAGTATTATTTTTTAATTAAATCATAGCTGTATACATTAATGAAAACATGGGGTACAGTGTAGTGTTTTCATATACAGTTTGAAATACTTTCATCAAGCTGGTTAACATAGATTTAATGTCATTTGCTTAGTCATTGTGTCAAAACATTTATATTCTAGTTCTAGAAAAGTTCACTTGTACCCTTGTTAGATAGATATATAGGTGATCTTTCTGGTCACCTTCCCACCACCCAGCCACCCTTCTCCCCTCCCCTTCCTCACCCCCTCCCAACTTTGTACACTTTTAAAACATTCTCAAGTTTAAGCCGCATTTTAATGTAATTTATATAAATAAAGCATTCATGTGTGTGTGTATCAACACAAATAAAAATGTTTGTATTTTTGCTTTGTTATTTTTATCTAAAGGAATTACACTAATTCTGCTCTATTTTGGCTTCTGGAACAACATCTCTGACTCAATTAACTGGTCAATTCAGTCAAACATTTAGTCATTACAGTCAAATTATTGTTTTAATGATGTTTTATTTCCCTAGTTAACTCACTTGCTATTTGACTGAAGTTACTAAATCAATTGTATTTCGACATTAGGTAAAAAAAATTGTCATAATTATCAAAGTATAGCAGTCAAACTAATCTGATATTCACGTAAAAAGATTATATATCAGAAGCAACCTGATAAATGTGAAAACTAATGCCTTAAATGTACCATTGAAAGAATAAACATTGTTTCAGTTCATACTATTTGAATTAATTACTTCCTTTAAGTTTCATAAGTTTACATTCTTCAACAATACATTTAGCAGGCCGTGGCACTGAAATACTTCATGAATATTTCCACAGTCACAAATTATGAACATTAAACAAATGTAATAATGCCAAATTACAGTCAAAGAACACCACAATTTGCATATTTATCTGAACTTTCTGCACAAATAGTAAAAAGTAATATTAAAAGCAAAGTTACTTGCACACTTGAAAGATTTATTAGGAATGAACTAGTGCTTTTATTCATTCAAGTAACTGTTCCATTCATTAAATGACTCCTAAATTGTCTGTGTTTCTAGTTGCATAATCACTATTTCCCATTTAGCATTATGGAGAATGTCAGCATTCTATGATTCAACAACTTTAAAAATGTTAAAAAGGAAGGACAAGCAAAAAGACAAGTTAAATTCCAAATTAAAAATGTTCTAATGCACTTGATATTCTATTTTTATTAACATAACTAGAATATAAATGTTTTGACTCAAAGACTAAGCAAATGACATGACATCTATGTTAACCAACTTGATGAAAGTATTTCAAATTGTATATGAAAACACTAAACTGTACCCCATGTTTGCATTAATGTATACAGCTATCATTTAATAAAAAAAAATACAAATTAAAAAAAATGACATGAAGAAAATGTAAGTTTGTGTGCACTATGATGAAATTTCAGTCTATAACAAAAGGTAGTGATTCTTCCAAATTTGGATAATCTTACTGGATTCTTGGATACCAGGATGTTGAAATAATGGTATTCTCCATTCACAATTTCAGCTACATGTGTTGTGGCTGATACATCCAGTAGAGCTCTCATTTCTTTCAGACTTTCATGTTGTCATGTATTTACTCATCTCAAACTGTCCTTGAACCAGAAATGTACCTGTGAACATTACAGAACAGTATTTAAAATTCTTTCCATTGTTTTGCAGATAGTAAAAGTAAACACATAAGAAGTGAAGTCAACTATAATCTTAGCACTTGGGAGTCTGAGGCTAGTGGATTACCTGAGCCCATGAGTTAGAGACCAGCCTGAACCAGAGTAACACTTCATCTTCAAAGATAGCGGGGACATTGTGGCAGGCACCTGTAGTTCCAGCTACTCGGGAGACTGAGGCAAGAGAATCACTTGAGCTCAAGAGTTTGAGGTTGCAGTGAGCCATGGCACTCTACCAAGAGGAAAAAAAGTGAGACTCTGTCTCAATAAAAATAAATAAATAAATAAATAAATAAATAAATAAATAAATAAATAAATGAATGAAATGAAATGAAACGAAACCAGTATGGCCTGGACCAACAGTAGGACTGGAAACAACTAAAGAAAAAATTTTTCTTGTTGTTATTGTCATTATTGTTTTTATTATTTGAAAGTGATACCTAAACTGAGACTTGAGAGTTGGTGCAAGACTTAGTAACAGGATCAAGATGAGATATGGAGCTGTAGAAAGAGTATATACAAAGTCTTTGATGCAATGTAATACTAAATTTATTACTCCATGGCTAACTTTTGTTGATAAAGCACTTGGGAGGTATAAAAGAAAGGGTCTAGATCTTCCTTTATCCTATTCTATTTGATAGATAAGGTAGAGAGTTAAGGTAAAATGTCCCTTTCCATTTATTTTGAAATCTTGGAACACTATGTCTAGCAGATTTAAGATGCATATACTTATAATTAAATGCAATGTATGTATTATATCTATAGTAAGTGCTGTATTATCTATTATAGAACCAGCTTTGAAGGTCTAACTGTTCAAAGTTTGAGACTTTTAAAAGTTTGAAGATATTTTCAGATACCTTCTACCAGCTCTGACTCTTTAAAAATTAACATCTTGCCATTTACCCTTGTTTCCTAGGCTGATTATATCTAAAAAGACCTTTTCTGTCTTTACATACACCTTTTCTCTTTACATACCCTTTGGAAGATCTTGCTTCTTAAATGAGCCAAATACTTTATTTAAACTTAAGTAATTCTAGAGTTCTTCCTTAGTATGATGAAATGCAGCAAAGAAGAATTGCCTTTCTTCATGAACTTACCAGTAGAAAAGGTATATATTTGCAAATTATTTTGAGGGGGTTCAGATATTCTTTTCCCCTTCTATTTGCATTTCTTTCCTGCTTAGCATGTCCACTCAACTCCTAAATTCCCTAAATTGGAGCCCAGCCAGGCCTGCTCTTGTAGACCTTGCCAGAATTTTTCAAATATGCCTGAAGTCTTTTCCTTTTCTAATGTAAATCCACTATTATTTTTTCTTTTTCTTACAGGCTTTTCCTAGGAGAATAGTTAGACAATGCAATTATACATATAAGATGGAAAAATAGTCTATTTATTATACTTCTAATATAATGTATACATCTAAAGGGGTAACCTGCATTATGGAAAGGAAATGACCCCTAAAGGTAATATTATGCAAATAATTTTTGTAACATAGTAGATCAATGGCTTTCAAACTGTGTTTCATAAAGCAAAGTCAGTGGAGGTGCCAATGGTCACCCAGGGATAGGTGTGGGAAAGTTGGACACTAGGTATGTATGGTTTTGCGTTCTTTCACTTCTCACTTAATCAGAGGACTTCCTCCTTTTTTCTGATTTTTTAAAACATTTAATATCAATGAGGGTGCCAATGTTTAGGTTACATTGTTTATGATTCTAAGATAAAGTTAAAGTTGCACTTGAGCCCTTCACCCAGGAAGTGTGCTTAACACTCTCACATTGTGCACATTAAGTGAAATGCTGCAAATTGCTTTCCCTCCCTCCCTCTTCCATATTTCTTCACTCTTCTCTCCTCTTTCTCCTCTACTCTCCCTCTTTCTAGACTGTACTTGTATTTTTGTATTTTTCTGTGTGGGCATGTTGTTGGTTTTATACTAGAATCTATGTAAGGTTTTACCAAACACACCACTGGAGCACAAAACTCTTAAGTGTCTAAACTTTCTCTTCATCTTATGTTCTTTTCCCCATGTTAGTACAGTCCTTTAAACAATACAAGTAGTAAAGAAACATATGCTGAAAGAGTGAATGAATAGTAACTATATAGAAATTTCAGTTACCTTCCTGCTTATGTCAAACACTGAGTTCTCCCTATAGTCCCTATGAAATTTAGGTAACATATATCTTCTTTGAATTCCTTTTATTGAGTGGTCTATTTTTTAGTTAACCTTTTAGTGACTTCAATTTTTTTCCCCAGCACTTCAGACCTTAGTAAATTGGGCACTTATGATCAATTTCATTACCATATATGTTAATATATTATTATCATTTCTGGTAATAGTAACAACAAGAATATTATTAAATACTTATCTCAGACCTCTCACATTACCCCATGGACAGAGCCTCTGAACCATGGACATCCTCCTCCAGGGAAATTCCACCAGTGAGCCTAGGTGTCATCCTGCCCAGCATCAAAGTGATCAAATATTTTCCCCTCAATTCTGAACACATAGCTCACCCATTCCCCCTAGCCTGGATGCCTGAAGGTCTACCTCCTGCAGAGCCCAGAGTGTTTGGCAAATTTGCCAAGAGACTCAGGCATTATGTGGACCCCCAGACTGCAATACAAAAACAGTGAGTCCTGTGGAAGCAGGGAGTTCAGGGAGAAAGGAATTCACAGGGAGTGAATCATGTGAGGGGAGAGAGGAACATGCAGAAATGGTGCATGGAGGTTGTGGAGGCACTGAGTCCCTAATTCTGACTTTGGTGGATGAAATTTTCTGACTCTCTTATCTGCCAGAGGGGACCAGGATCCAGCCCCATGGATGTGCCAGATGGAATACCAAGCAACTTTACAGATGGTTGAAACTCTTTGAACTCTTTGTCACAAGCAGTCATTGTCCTGCCTGGGACAATTTTATTAGAACTTTTTCCCTGGGCTGTCCACCAGGAAACCATCTGAGGTTAAGCAATGGTTGTTTTATAGGGTAGAGGGACAAATTGTCCTATTCTAGTTGTTGCCAGTGAGGGAAAGGGCACTGGAGGAGATTGCATCTTTCCCCACCTGTGACTTATTAGGATTGAGTAGGGACAGGCTGACATCAAGACAGCCAGCTTGCATTATCTCACCAAGCAGGTCCTCAGAATCTCTAGCTGTCGCTCCAAAAGGTACCTTTGTAATGCTGTAGGGGAAAAACCACAAACATAAACCCAGCTCATTTGTAAAGGGTTGGTTAGCTCTAGTTCCTGGGGCCCCTATTCCAGTCTCAACCCACCAGTTTTAATTGCCAAATTGTGTAAAATACTCATAGGGAGGAACCAACGGATGAACTCTAGTGAGAAGAATAATCACAGTAGTTCAACCCCCTGAAGGGATGGCAAAGCAGATACAAAAGAAGATACCATTTATAGATAAATGGCTGAAATGTCAAAAATAGGACTTAGAATAAGGATGGAAAACAAGATGAATATAATTGAGGAAAAGAGAAATAGATACAGAAAAGGTAGTTCAAAAGTTGTCTCAAGAAATTAATGATTTCAAGGACAGTCACCAAGGATGTGGACATAATAAGAAAAGATATATCAGAGCTTAAGGAAATGAAAAAGGGATTTAATGAGCTTCGAAATACAGTAGAGTCTTTCAGTAATAGAGTTGAGTAGGCAGAAAAAAAGGAGAACAAGTATAGAACATTCCATGGGAGAGTTGTGGGGTCATTCCAAAAGATCATATATCTGAACTATAGGGATTCCTGAAGGAGAAGAGGATGGTCCTAAATTCACAGATGCTCTACATCAAGATATTATGAAGAAGAATTTTCCAACCACTGAAAGAGAAACAGAAATCCAGATAGCAGATAGTTTCACAACCCCAG
>CAUYQV010094361.1:0-13259 GCA_963574575.1 Galagoides demidoff
GGCGCCTGTGGTCCCACTACTTGGGAGGCGGAGGCAGGAGACTCGCTTGAGCCCAGGAGTTGGAGGTTGCTATGAGCTGTGATGCCATGGCACTCTACCCAGGGGGATAGCTTGAGGCTCCGTCTCAAAAAAAAAAAAAAAAAAAAAGATGAAAATGTGAGATGATATGAAAAGCTTCTGATAATAATAATAGTTAGCATTTGTGTGCCTTCTATAAAACTGATATTGGTCCTTACATAAATTATCCTTTATCTTTAAACAAAACATCTCACTTAATTCACACACAGATCCTGTGTGGTTAGGTACTATCCTATCCTAAGGAAATAAAACAAAGACACTTTTCCTGACAGAACATATACTAAGTGGCAGAACTGGCATTTGAACTCAGAAAATCAGAAATCAGAGTTTTTCTTTACCACTAGATTGCCTACCTGGTATACATTAGGCACTCAATGATGCATAGGTGGGGTTCTCCCAACTCTAAGATACATGAAATTTGCATAAAGTGTTTATTTTTGTGTTTATTATTTTAATTTAGAGACAGGGTCTCACTCTGTCACCTAGGCTGGAGTGCTGTGGCACAATTATAGCTCGCTTTAATCTCCAACTCCTCAGCTGTAACTATAGGTGCATACCATCATGCCTGGCAAAATTTTTTTCATTTTTGGTGGAGATAGGGTTTTGCAATGTTGCCCAGGCTTGTCTCAAACTCCTGGACTCAAGTAATTCTCTCACTTCAGCCTCCCAAAGTTCTGGGATTACAGGTGTGAGCCATTGCATCTGGCCTAAAATACCACATTTTTATAAACTGCTTCCCTATTTGACCTCATAAAACCCTGTGAAATGGGTATTATCTCTGTCTCCTAAAAGAGTAAGTAGATGCTTAGAAAGGCTGATTTACCCAAGATCACACAACCAGGAGTGGTGAGGCCAGTGCCCCAGGTCAGGATTTCTGATAGCTAACCTGTAAGTCCTTCACGGCACTGCGATGCCCTCCCCTACCAACCTGCCCCACCAAGGCTATCAAGGGTTGCCCCTTTTGACTCATTCCCCTCAACATGTCGATTAAGGATACTTTCATCCTGCACACATTCTGACTACTTTTCAAGAAAAGCATGACAATCTGATTAGGAACAATGACAATTGGAATCACCAGCTCCTTCATGATTCAGCATCTCACTAAAGGAAAGCTCGTTCCCCTCCCAACTGCCTCCTAGGATAAAATATACTCATTTGCAAAAATAATTGGCTGAGGTTAAGAGTAGAGTCAGCGCACAACCAGAATATAAAAAAAGAAACTACAAATCAATGAGAAAAAGGCAGACCAACCCGATAGAAAAATGAGCAAAAGATTTAAACAGACACTTCACAAAAGAGGCTATCCAAACAGCCAATAAATACATGAAAATGCGCTTCACATCATTAGTCACCAGGGAAATGCAAATTCAGTGAGATACCACTTCATGCCCACAGAAGGGATAAAATTTAAAAGACCAAAAATACCAAATGTTTGTGAGGATGTTCATATATTGCTGGTGGGAGTACAAAATGGTACAACTACTTTTCAAAACTGTTTGGCAAATCTGCAAAATGCTTACTTCATGACCCATAGATTCCACTCCTAGGTACAGACTCAACATATGACCACCGATGTGCACCATGTTATAAATAACAGCATGTTCATAGCGGCACTACTCATAATAGCCTTAAACTGGAAGCAACTCTAGTCACCAGCAGTAGCATGGATAAACCGTGCTGTATTCACATAACAGAATACTATGATCCATGAGAAACAACATCTTCAATGGCATACAATAAATTTCACATATAATACTGAACAAAAGAAACCAGGTATTAAAAGAAAATGCATCACATTTATACAAAGTTCAAAACCAGGAGAGCCTCACCTATGTTAGAAGTCACATGAGGGTTACTCTTGGCTGGGGAAGGTGACCAGAAGGAGAAATGATGGTACTTCAGGGGGCTGGTATCATTCTGTTTCTGGATCTCAAGCTGATTACATGGTGTGTCACTTTGTGAAAAGTTGGTGACCTGTACACTTACCATTTGGGAACTTTTCTAAATACAGGCTTCAGTAAAAAAAATTTTTTTAAACAAAAAAGCATGGTGTTGGTGTTTGGAAAACAGAATCTGCTCTTCTTTGCTTGACAGGGTTGCTAGACTAACAGAAAGGAAACTGTCAGATGTGGTGTGTCTGAACTTCACTGAGGAATGTGACAAGGCCTCTTATGATGTCCTTGAGAACAAATGGACAAACACAGCTGGGTGACCATGTAATTAGATGGATTGAACCACCGTCCCCAAAGGGTAATGATTAAGGAATCTGTGTCCACCTGGAGGGAAAATTCTAGTGCCTCCAGGCTCTGTCCTTAGCCTGGGCAGTGGAACATTGTTATCAGGGACTGCAATGAAGATATAACAGGCAGGCTTATCACATTCTCAGATGACACAGAGCTGGGAGGGAGAGGGAGGACAGGGCATGCAGAAACAAGATCCAAAATGATTTTGGCAGAATGGCCAAGTGGAGCAAATCAAATAAGATGAAATTGAGTTGAGGATCTGTGGAAGGCTCTGGGATTGAGGCTAAAAGCTAACTTCGTGGCAACAGGATAGAGGAGGGAGTCGTGACTTTACAGCCGCAGCTCTGCTGTGGAGGTGTAAGCTTCCCCAGGACGAAGACCCTCCTGATTTGTGTCTGCATCCCAGGGCCTACTTCAGGGCATGGTACAGATGAAACACCCAGAAATTGTTGCCAAGTTAATCTGTGAAAGAAGGAGGGGCAGCACCTGACGGGGACACCTTGGCCCTGAGGCCTTGTGAGGGAATCAGTGGATATGTTGAGCTGGATGTCCTACTCTGACAGGTGAGATCAGCAGGCTGTCACTCAGCTCTTGGTCATTCTAAAGGGAAGTAGACAAGCCACCACCACCAAGTGGGACAGGAAGCAGGGACCTGTTCTAGGGGAAGTACAGATGGCATCAGTCTTGTTTAACCAACCAAAGAAAAGCCTGAGAATAGGAGCAGGGGTGAGGATGGTCAGTGTCCTCAATAACCTGCAGGGCTGCCCTGTCCTCCAGGGACTCACAGTCCACAGGCAGAGATGGCTTCACCATGGAGCCCACGTCACTTGTGCTTCAAGCCGGCTCACTTCCCAGGCCTCTTCCAAGATCCTCAGAAGAGCTTTAGTAAATATGTTCACATGTCCTGTGACTGTAAATTTGCACACGCAGAATTTTTTTTTTAAGACAGAGTCTCGTTTTGTTGCCCTTGATAGAGTCCTATAGTGTCATAGCTCACAACAACTGCAAACTCTTGGGCTCAAGCGATCCTCTTGCCTCAGTCTCTCAAGTAGCTGGGAATACAGGTGCCCAACGCAATACCCAGCTAGTTTTTCTATTTTTAGTAGAGACGGGAGTCTCACTCTTGCTCAGGCTGGTCTTGAACTCATGAGCTCAGGCACTCCACTGGCCTCCACCTCCCGAAGTGCTAGGATTACAGGTGTGAGCCACCACGCCCACCCTCATGCAGATATTCATTTAGGTCCCAGTCTCCTCCCATTGACTTTCCCTCATCACCTTTCCCTCATGTTGGGTGGTGCTGCAGTGGCCATGGGCATTTATGGGGTGCAGCCCAGGGGAGACTGAATAAGAGATCCATTTAGGTTGAGTTTCGTGGGCATGTTTATTTGATTCTCAGTTCCTTCCATGTTGTTAAGGAATACTCCTACCACCCACTGTGCTGACTCACTTGGCAATGGGACACAAAGGTAAAGAGGCAGAGGTCAGATCTCCATATGACTGTGCCTGGCGTGCCTGGCACTGGAAGTATGTGTACTGCAGAGAAAAAAAATAAAGATTCAAACGTGTGCAGCTAAAAACAAGCCAAAGAAAACCAAAACAAAACCCTGGAGCTTGGTCCTGTACAAGGTGTCATTCAAACTGTATGGCCTAGGCCTGGAACAGGGACCAAGGGCCAGGGTTTTGGTATTCAGAGACTTCATCCAAGTGTAGGCTTTATAACTGAGCTGTGCAAAGAACAGGCATGCTTCTTGGAGCTGTGTCTTCTCAGTACCTAACATTATCTTGCATTACTTTTCACTGTGGGTGGAATGAGCTCCCCGTCGCTAGGAAGTATTTCCGCACAGGCTAGAAACCACCCAGCAGGAGGTTGCAGGGGAGAAGGCTTACCTTCACTGACCTCGAGAGTCTACCATGGCAGCCAGGCCATTCAGGAGGCCAATCCTGGGCAGTGCTATTAAAGAGCAACCATCTACCACCCAGCACCCCCTGACTGTATGGAGCATCACAAAGCTAGACTTTAGGGCTTTTTAAAAAAAAACCATCTTTTTAATTGTAACAAAATACGTATAACATCTTAACTATTTTTAAGCATAGAGCTCAGTAGCAAATCTCCAGAACTTTTTCATCTTACCAAACAGAAACCCTGTATTCATTAAAACAACAATGCTCCATATTCGTCTCCCCCCACGCCCTGGAAACCACCATTCTACTTTTTGTTCCTATGACTTTGACCACTGTTGATGCGTCATCTAAGTGAAATCATACAGTTTTTGATTTTTGCTTATTTGTGGACCGCTTAGGGCTTTTATTTTTGCATTTTAAAAAATAAGGTATAGTTGACATAGAATAACATGCATAAGTCTTAAGTGTAAACCTTAGTGACTTTTTAACCTATGCATACGTGTGTGTTACCATAACCCAGATCAAGATGTGGTCCATCCAGCACCCCAGAAGACTCCTGCATTTCCTGTCCCACCCCCACATTGAAGGTTACCACAATTCTGATTTCTGCCAAAGTTGTTTATTGCAGAATGTTCACTGATCTTGGGCTCAAAAGACCTAATTCCTCTTTAGCTTACTAACAGCATCACTTTAGGCAAGTTACTCAGAGCCCAGTTTCCTCTGCCGTAAAACGGAGATGCTAATATCTATAACACAGAGCTGCCATGAGGACAGATCTTATAAACAGCTGATAAGAAGGAGGCCAGAGAAATTCAACACCTGCTGGTGAATATGAATGTCCTCCCCTCTTAGTGACACCACAGTCACCGTGGGATGTTGAGTGAAGGGCATGTACAGTGGGTGTAATGGGGGGTCCTAGGCTGTAGACAACTTTGAGAATGAAGGTCTGAGGGGGCGCAGTTGAGAGCATCACCATTGCACAGAAACTCTGGTCACACCAGCTGAGCTACTGCTGCAGACCCGGGTCCACAAGCCCATGAACAGACTCCTGTGCATCCTGCCCATCAGCCACACTATATCCTAAGTTTCATGAGCCCCGGGACCATGCTCTATTACTCATCCTTATACTCAATGGCCCAGTGTTCAAAGTAAGCAGGCATCAGAATCACCAGGAAGGCTGGTTAAAACAGAGAAACTCAGGCAGCACCTGTGGCTCAAAAGGGTAGGATGCCGGCCCCATATGCCAGAGGTGGCAGGTTCAAACCTAGCCCTGGCCAAAAACATAATAAAATAAAAAACAGAGAAACTCCTGCCCTGATTTTCTGATTCAGGATTTCTTAAGTCAGAGAAGGGCTTGAAAATTTTCATCTCCCAGATGATGCTGATACTGCTGTCCAGAGTCCACACTTGGAGAATCTCTGGTGTGATGGAACCTACAGTACCTTGCCCAGAGCCTCCACACACATGCTGGTGCAGCAATCCCTCAGCTGCTGTGGATATCAGCTGCCAATGGCTCCCAGCTGCCCCTCTGCTGGGGCCTCACACTCTGCTGATGGGAAGCACCTTGCCCTGGAGGCACACACTCTCCATAACCCATAGCCAACGGCAACTAGGGAGGGAGTAGAAAGGTCTGGCCCTCTTCTCAAATGGTTCTACGGTGTAGCAGTGTAGGGTATGCTCCACAGTGCTCTGTGGATCAAGCTAGACTTTATCTGACAGCACATCCCTCCTCTACAGGAGGTCCTGAAGAGCAAGCACTTCCTGAGGAAGCAGATGTACCTGAATCCCTGTTTCAGGTCTGCTTCCAGGAGCCTGGCCCAAGACACACAGCAGGCAGGTGCTCAGTCATGTTTGTTGAATGAATGAAAAAGTGCGAGACAAGCCAGACCTAAGAAGGGGAAACCCCTCCCCCACCACCTTTCTCCTTCTCCAGCTCCCTTACACCACAGGACCTGAGGTCCACGGGTCCAGTTTGGCAGGACCTCCCTGGCCTTCACCTAGTTGGGTCAGCTGCTGTCTCTGTCCACTGCACTGTGTCCAGGAGATGCTGCGGATGGCTGCTGTGGGCTTCCCTGGATGGATTGATTAACTAATTACCACCATCCTGACAGCTTCCGGGCTGCTGGCAGGGCCTTCAGCGCCCCTCCCAGTTCCTTTTGGCAGGTGAGGTCTTCATTTCCCAGCTCTTGGCAGTGTCGGGCTGGGGAGGGGGTAGAACTGCACGTGGCAGGGTGGGTAGTCAAGGAGAGGGAAGAGAAGGCAGAACAAAGGCCTGGAGAGTCAGCACTTCTTAGGCTCCCACCCTGGTGTCCTTGTGGAGAATTTATTCTACTGTCCAGACTGAGAAGCTGAGGCATAGAGTTCCATCTAGGGTCACAGGCTTGGGAAGAAGTGCAACACCCAGGCCCTTTGCCTCCCAAGCTGGCTTTTGGCCTGCTGTGGAGTATGGATGGAAAGGGGAGGAGGATTTCTGCTAACCCTCTCCCCCTTTCTCCGCCCTATGTAAATCTTTTACATCAGCAGGCACCTCCCAGGCTAAGAGGGACCGGGAGAAACCCTGAGAAATGATGCATGTCTACTCTGGGAGGGGCCAGAAATAACAAGGCGTCCACCTGCGCCTCTGAGCTTCTCCGTGCTCCCCAAACCCTTCTCCATCCTCCCCAGTCCCTCTCCATCCCATCCTCCCCTTCTCAGAGGCCTGGGCTGAGCTGATAGCTGGCAGACTGGCAGGAGTGACAGGTGCCTTTGTGATTAATCACTGCATACCATATATCAAGGAGAGGGGGAAGTGAGCAGAGGGCAGGGCAAAAGGGCCCTGATGGTTGGAACCGGGAAGTTTCTGGGGTGGACTCCCTCTCTGGTGTTCTTTATTGCCTTGCACACGGCTCTGCTGCAGTTGCAAGCCTGATGGTGACATTTACAAGGGCCTGCCCGTTCTTTCACAGGGAGATGAGAATTCACCTGCCTCAGTTTCCTCATCTCTAAAATGGGGACAGCACTAATTTCTGCCTCAGAGATGGCTGGGGGGACGAAATGTGTTAATGCACATGGAGCAGGCAGGACAGTGCCTGGCCCGCCAGTACACACTGTACACGTGGCTACCACCAAATTTTATTAAACCTAAGCTGTCATGGCCTCAATACACCCTAGCTTTATATCTAAGAAAAATACAACACTGCTGAAAATAACTACAGCATTCCTGCTTGTAAGGTGCTTCCTGGTTTCAGAATTGTTAAAATTGTGGGGAAAATGTGCTTCTTAGAAAGAAGAAATGTGGCATTATTCTCATTCTTATTGCTCTCTAACTGAAGCACTTAGCCCCCCACCAGCTGCGCTGCAGGTGCTGAATAAACATTTGTTGAAGGAATGAATGACAGGTCTGCACCTGAAGGAGTGGGAGGTAGGCGAAGGGAGCCCAGCCCCTCCCCCACTCCACCATCCCTGGCTCCCACCTCCCTCGCCTTAGAGCCTGCCACCCCTCCCACTTTGTTCACACTCCAGCACTTGGCACAGCTCCCAAGCTAATAGTCCTTCCCCCTACACCTACCCAGCAGAGTGCTCTAGGGCCCCAGCCCAAAATAAAGCACACTTTCTCTGTGGGCCCCTCAAAAGTAACTGGTCACAGGGAAATGCAATTAGAAAGTCTTCCTGGCTCCTGAACTGGCTGCAGAGAAATGCTCTGGGAGTGGTGCCAGCCCGTTGGCTCTCACCCATAATCCCAGTGACTGAAGGAGGCTGAGGGAGGAGGATCGCTTAAATCCCAGGTAGTTCAAGGCTGCAGTGAGCTATGATGATATTGCACTACTGCACTCTAGCACGGACAACAGAGCAAGACCCTCTCTGTAAAGAAAAATAAATGCACTGGGGGTGGAGGGAGGGAATGAAGGAAAGGAACAATGTGTGTATCTTTCTTTTTCCACTTCTCTACTCAAACAGAGGATTCAGGCTGGGCGCCCATGCTCAGTGGTTAGGGCACCGGCCACATGCACTAGGTGGGTTCAAACCCTAGGCCTGCTTAAAATATACATATTTTTTATCAATATATTTATAATATATATTTCATATATATGTATTATTATATATAACCGGGCATTGTGGCAGGTGCTTGTAGTCCCAGATACTAGGGAGGCTGAGGCAAGAGAATTGCTTGAGCCCAAGAGTTTGAGGTTGCTGTGAGCTGTGACACTGCAGCACTCTACCAAAGGTGACAAAGGGAGACTCTGTCTCAAAAAAAAAGAAAGAAGATGATTCAAATCCCAGCTGACATTAGCAGCATGTCCTTGGTTATGTCACTTGGCTTGGTGGAAGTAGTAATGGGGGTAGTAGTGGTAACTCCCTCTCCCGCTTAGTGAGAGGGTTAAATGGAACAGTGTGCAGAGTTATGGGCAGAGGCCCCCACTCCTCTCCTCCACCCTCCCTTTCCCCTGGGTTCCCTCACCTGCTGCTGCTTTCTTTCCTCCTACCTCACTTGGCCCTGCCCTGCCCTATAACCTACTTAATGCAAAACCTGATTAATTTCTCCTCTAGCCACTCAGATGCACTTTAATCCTGGAGGGAGAAAGGAGGAAGGGGGGCCCAAGGCCAGCAGAAGCCTGAGGCTGGGGGCAGCAGAGCCAGTGAGGGGCCTTCCTCACACAGGGAATCTGCACTCTGACTATTCCCACAAAGATTTAATTTGTGTCTTAATGGGCCTCAGCCTCCTCCATAAAAGCCCTAAAGTGCCTTTTTATTTAAAAAAAATAATAAAAGTTGCTGATTGTGCCTGCTGCTTCCCAGGTATAGCAGAGGAAAGGGCAGGGGAGAAGAAGGCGGTAGGGAGGATGAGGTGGCCCAGCCTTGGTGCAGTCAGCTTCTGCTCCTTAGCCCCCCACCTTTCCCAGGACATTAACTTGGTGGGTGGTGAGATGAGGTGCTCCTGGCTGACCCTTTAGGAAGAACACTTGTTGCTGGGGCTTTAGGGAGAAGGAGAAGGATGGGAGAAAAAGAGGCTGAATATTTTACCGAATGCTTAGTTGGCCCTCACTAGAGAAAGTAGTCAATTCATCCCTCTCTCTTCCCCCCATGCAGCAATGGCTACATCCCCTTCAAAGCCGCCTGCCAGAGGGAAATGAGCTAAGACCTTGGCCTTGTCAAAGGCAAAATTACAACAAATTTAGTTATAGATCTAATTGGCTTTTATTCATGATTCATGAATGGAATCTATTCTACAAAACAGAATGAGAGCTTCCACTGGGCAACCTCAGAACAGTGGGTTTGTAAGGTGGGAACAGGAAACAAGACACAAGGGGAAAGAAATAAAATCAATTTACTTCAAGTTACTTTTTTGTAAAGGTTAAAGCCAAGGGGACTTCCTTATTATGCTGACTTAGGTAGACTGGAATCTCCTGTCTAGGAAAAAACTGATCGGTTTGGGGTTCTATTTGCTTCCTTAAAGATTCAGTTTGAGGCAGCGCCTGCGGCTCAAAGGAGTAGGGCAGTGGCCCCATATACTGGAGGTGGCAAGTTCAAACCCAGCCCCAGCCAAAGAAAGATTCAGTCTGATTATGTGGCATTATAGCAAGACTGACTCCACTTCGGTTGAGGTTCGTCTATTGGGGCCTAGTGCAGGAGCTCAGTCCAAAAAAAATGGCCTCCCATAATTTTGTTTAACAGACTCTCTATCTCTAGCTCCTTCCAGAATTCCTCTTACTGCCTTTTATCCCTTTGATAACTGAAAGATTCCTACACCCTCCAATGTTGGAGGCAGATGGGTATGGGGACCGCTCCGGAACCCAGACTATGGTAGTCACGCCTCACAGCTGCATAGCAACAGTTCTAGAATAGGACTCCCAGAGTAGAGGCTCTTAGTATTAAGACTTTTCCTCCCAGCTTGGTGCCTATGCTCAGTGGTTAGAGTACCAGCCACATGCATGCAGGCTGGTGGGTTCTAGTCCAACCAGGCCTGCTAAACAATAATGACAACAACAACAAAAATATCTGAGTAGTGTGGTGGGTGCCTGTAGTCTCAGCTTCTTGGGAAGGTGAGGCAAGAGAATCGCTTAAGCCTGAGAGTTTGAGGTTACTGTGAGCTGTGACGCTACAGCACTCTACAGAGGTTGACATAGTGAGACTCTGTCTCAGAAAAAAAAAAAAAGACTTTTCCTGGGCAGTGCCTGTGGCTCAAAGGAGTAGGGTGCTGGCCCCATATACTGGAGGTGGCAGGTTCAAACCCAGCCCTGGCCAAAAACTGCAAAAAAAAAAAAAAAAAAGACTTTTCCTTCCCATGGTTCCTAGGCAATGGGGCCCAGACAGATAGTTCTAATGGAGAGGAACTAGTTAAGATAACAGGTAACACTACAAATATAAGTGAAAAGAGCAAAGGGCCCAGCTTTCCTTTTATTTGTTGATTTATATTTATTTGTTTGTTTTTTGAGACAGAGTCTCACTTTGTTGCCCTGGGTAGAGTACCTTGACATCATAGCTCACAGCAACTTCAAACTTGGACTCAAACAACCCTTTGCCTCAGCCTCCAGAATAGCTAAGACTACAGGTGCCTGCCACAACACCTGGCTAGTGTTTTTTGTTGTTGTTGTTTTAGTAGAAACAGGGTCTCACTCTTATTCAGGCTGGTCTCAAACTCCCGAGCTCAAGAAATCTACCTGCCTTGGCCTCCTAGAGTGTTAGGATTATAGGCATGAGCCACTGTGCCCAGCCCCAGCTTTCCTTTTATTGTGGCTTCTTATGTTTCATCTCACCATGCCACCCTCACTCCACTGGGCATAGATGATTGTGCTTATTAGCCAAATGAGAAAATTGAGGCAGTGAGTAAAAAAACAGGACCCAGCAGGTTGTACAACCAAGGAATCAGAAAGTCAACCAAGCTGATTCCCTCCTCTCCTGCCCCAATTTTCTAACTCTGATTTTTTGCTATTTCTCTAGCCCAGATCTAGGATAGTCTAAAAGGGGATACATTAGACAAAAATCTCCTCGCCAAACACCCTCTTCATCATGGTTCTCTGGAGTTCTGATCTCTAGGAAGACCCAAAGCAGGAATAACAAATATAAATGTCTACAGAAGGAAGCCAGGTAGAAAACATAAATGCATAAATCGGACCATGTGCAGCACTGCAGGGAGTGGTGAGGACTGTGGCAAACTGAAGAGCATGTGAACTTCCCCACAATAATTAAACTTAAATAACTAAAATTAATTCTAAGTAAATAAAGTAATCAAATATGTTAATTTATCTCTTCTCCTTCCTAAAACACCACTAAATGACAGTCAAAGATGTTTTTAAATAAAACCCCACACAAAGAAACAGTGAAACAAGATTGATAGCAGATGAGAGTTATTAAAATTTTGGAGTTGGAAAGCTAATGGGTGGGTAGTGTGGTGGTCACTTTTAGGTGTCAACTTGTCTGAGATAAATGATGCCCAGATAGCTGGTAAAACATTATTTTTAGTTGTATCTGTGAGGGTGATTCCAGATGAGATTAGTATTTAAATTGGTAGACAAAAGAAGATCTGCCCTCACCAATGTGGAAGGGCACCATTCAATTTGTTGAGGGCCTAAACAAAACAAAAAAGTACCTCCGTCTTCTCTTGCCCTTAGATATCAGAGCTCCTGGTTTGGGGCTTTGGACTCCAGGGCTCATAAGAAGTCCTCGCCCACTTCCCCACCTCCTACCTCCCTGCCTTCCCCAGTTCTCAGGCCTTCAGACATAGTCTGCATTACAGCACCAGCACTCCTCCCCCTCCAGCTCGCACATGGCATACTGTGGGACTTCTTGGCCTCCATAATTGTGTAGACCAACTCCCGTAACAAATTTCTTCCCTGTATCTACATACATCTATTGTAGGGTGACCAGATTTTAACATTGGTAAGGCGGGACAACATGGCTGGGGGGCGGGGCAGGGTATGGGGCAGGGCAGGGCCTGACAACAATGCAAACTTTGATGAGCAGTTCTCAATAATCACTTCTCAGCAATTATTTGTTATTATTACAGTTTAACATTATAAAATTAACAAAAATAAGCTCGGCGCCTGTGGCTCAATCGGCTAAGGCGCCAGCCACGTACACCTAAGGTGGCGGGTTCGAATCCCCAGCCTGGGCCTGCCAAACAACAATGATGACTGCAACCAAAAAATGGCTGGGCGTTTTGGCGGGCGCCTGTGGTCCCAGCTACTTGGGAGGTGGAGGCAGGAGACTCGCTTGAGCCCAGGAGTTGGAGGTTGCTATGAGCTATGATGCCATAGCACTCTACCCAGGGGGATAGCTTGAGGCTCCGTCTCAAAAAAAAAAAAAAATTAACAAAAATAATATAAAACTCATATTCTGGCAAAATAGCCACATGGCAACCGAAAACCATATATTTCCTTCTTGTTCTCCCGCCCATTCCTGCATTCTTTCCAAAAATCGGGACTTTTTTAAAACCCCAGGGGGACGCGGGACAAATTGTTGAAAAGCGAGACTGTCCCGCCAAAAGCAGGATGTCTGGTCACCCTAATCTATTGGTTCTGTTTCTCTGGAGAACCTTGCTACAGGTAGTCATGAACTTGTATAAAAAGGAGAATCTTAAGCCTGTAAGTTGAGGAGAGGGAGGGGCCAACAGGAAGCCAGACAATTCATACTGTAAAAACTCAACAAGGCTGAAGTCCCACTGAAGGTGGGATATGGCTGAAAAGTGGAATATTAGTTAAAGGTCTCTAGTAGGTGTAATTAATGAGAGCTTCAGAGCTCTTGTCTTAAAATTCAGTTAGTCGATGGAAGACTGCAATGGAAATCTGAAGGTTTATTCCTAGGTAAAGGTGAACCAAAGGCCTCTGGTCTCAGAAATAACAGGCCCGCTGTCAGTGTGGTCTTGTACAGACGCTCCTCACCTTACAGTGAAACTATATACCATCGTAAGTTGAAAATGCATTTATTTATTTTTTTTTTTGAGACGGAGCCTCAAGCTATCCCCCTGGGTAGAGTGCCATGGCATCACAGCTCATAGCAACCTCCAACTCCTGGGCTCAAGCGAGTCTCCTGCCTCCGCCTCCCAAGTAGCTGGGACCA
>CAUYQV010094362.1:0-19654 GCA_963574575.1 Galagoides demidoff
TGGCTGCAACCAAAAAAATAGCCAGGCGTTGTGGTGGGCGCCTGTGGTCCCAGCTACTTGGGAGGCAGAGGCAGGAGACTCACTTGAGCCCAGGAGTTGGAGGTTGCTGTGAGCTGTGATGCCACAGCACTCTACCCAGGGAGACAGCCTGAGGTTCTGTCTCTCAAAACAAACAAACAAACAAACAAAAATAATCATAATAAAGTAGGTATGACTAAAATGTAATACTGAGTGATTCAGGGTGGCGCCTGTAGCTCAGTGAGTAGGGCGCTGGCCCCCTATACCCAGGGTGGTGGGTTTGAACCCAGCCCCGGTTAAACTGCAATGAAACATAGCCAGGCATTGTGGTAGGCTCCTGTAGTCCCAGCTACTTGGAAGGCTGAGACAAGAGAATCGCCTAACCCCAGGAGTTAGTTGGAAGTTGCTGTGAACTGTGCCACCATGGCACTCTACCGCAGGCGATAAAGTTAAAGTCATTCCTTAGTTAAGAGGCTGCATATAAACATGAAATTAAAAGCAATGTGACCAATGGCAACAAAGTAAAACTCTGTCTCCCCCCCCAAAAAAAAATCACAAAAATAAAGGGCAAAAAATACTGCTGCGGTGGAAAACTCTGAGTACTTATTAGAGAATTTTACTGATATAAAAAAGATTGTTTAAATAAATTTCACATTAATGATTCTGTTTAAGTTCAAATCAATGTTACAATTAAAATCAAAAGAAGATAAAATCAGTGATTTTTAAGTTAAAAAAAAAAAAGCAATGTGTTGAGAAAAGATCATAGTTACTTGGGCAATTCTACAATGCTCAATATATGCCCCTTTATGACACCTAGTACATCAATCCTGTAGTTTGATTCATTCCAGAATCATCTTTGTAGCATATTACCACTGACGGCTGAAATGGCAGTTATGATGCATTCCCTTATGTCCAAGAGACTACAAGGAAAAGGTGCAACAGTTATAAAGTTAACATACCCCCACAAGAAGTCTTATGACAATATGTAGAAAGCCAATTAATATTTTAAGTGTTTGATTATTTTCTGTATTGTGGTTAAATACCATAAATTTTAGCATTTTAATAATTTTTAAGTGTACAGCTCAATAGCATTAAGTACATTCACACTGTCTGTAACCATTACCACCATCCAATTATTTTTTTCATAATCTGTGATTGTGTTTTTAATTATCCAAAGTTATATCACACATAATTTTAAAATTTGTGCATATCTTCTTTAATCCTTCTAGTAAGTTGGTAAAAGCACCATTACCAATCACATACATATAGGAATTCTACAATTTTATGTGTTTTTGAAGAACTGTATAAAAATGACCTTAAATTATAATTTAGTCTGACTTAGTAACCTGTTCAAAAGATTGATTTGCTATCTCTTGTCGAATTGACTTTTTTTTTTTTTTTTTGATTCGGAGTCCGACACTGTTGCCCAGGCTAAAGTACCATGGCCTCATAACTTACAGCAACCTCAAACTCCTGGGCTTACGCAATCCTCTTGCCTCAGCCTCACAAGTAGCTAGGATGACAAGAGCCTACCACAACACCTGGCTGATTTTTCTATTTTTAGTAGAGATGGTGTTTCACTCTTGCTCAGGATGGTCTCAAACTCCTGAACTCAAGCAATCTACCTGTCTTGGACTCCCCAGTGCTCAGATTACAGGCATTTGAGTCACCTTGCCCAACCTACACTGACATTTAAAAGTACTTAAACTTCAAGATTGTGTATGAACTGTGAACAGTGCTCAATATTCTTTATTTGAATTGCCCATAAACCATACTAAAATGCCTTTCATAAGTAAAAGGCATCATTTTAGGGGACACAGGAAATTAGACTGGCATAGTGAAGACCAAAAATAGAAAATAAACATTTCTACCTTATCTCCATTAACCTTTAACAGGCTAATGAACACAAATTAAAATACCAGTGAGTCTGAGATAGTAATTTCCCTAGTATTTAAATATAAATATACCTTTTGGCTTGGAGGAAAGCCAAAGAGCAACTTTCTTTGGTCATCCTGCATCTGGGTTCATCCAACACCAGTTGGCTCCACCATACTACCTAAGTTCGACCCCAACAAGATCAAAGTCACGTTGTACCTAAGGTGCACCAGTGGCAAAGTCAGTGCCACATGTGCCCTGGCCTGCAAGACTGGCCTCCTGGGTTTGTCTCTAAAAAGGGTGAAGACATTACCAAGGCAACTGGAGACAGGAAGGACCTGAGGATTACAGTGAAAGTAACTATCCAGGACAGACAAGCCCAGATGGAGAAGTGGTTCCTTCTGCCTCTGCCCTGATCATCAAAGCCCTCAAGAAACCACTGAGAGACAGGAAGAAACAAAAATTTAAACCCAAAAATAATCACTTTTGATGAGACTGTCAACATTGCCAGACAGAGGGGGGCAGCACTGATCTTCAGCCAGTGAACTCTCTAAAACCATTAGAGATCCTGAGGACCGCTCAGTCTGTGGGCTGCAATGTTGATAGCCACCACCCTCATGGCATCATAGATGACATCAACAGTGGTACAGTGGAATGCTCAGCTAGTTAAAAACTACAGAGGAAAATATTTCTTTTTTTTTTTTTTTGAGACAGAGTCTCAAGCTGTCCCCCTGGGTAGAGTGCCATGGCTTCACTGCTCACAGCAACTTCCAACTCCTGGGCTCAAGCGAGTCTCCTGCCTCAGCCTCCCAAGTAGCTGGGACCACAGGTGCCCGCCACAACACTGGCTATTTTTTGGTTGCAGCCATTACTGTTGTTTGGTGGGCCGGGCTGGATTTGAACCCGCCACCTTAGGTGTATGTGGCTGGTGCCTTAGCCACTTGAGCCACAGGCGCTGAGCCGGAAAATATTTCAATAAAGGATCATTTGATACTCAGTGGGAATATGTTTTACATATAGGAAACCCATCTTGAATAGGTTTTAAGATGGCAATTCACCATCTTTGTGAAAAGTTGAACATTACTAATTAAACCTAATCACATTTTTAGAAAACAGTGACACCATTTACTGAATTGCAATTACTATTGAAATTCAAAACATTTATTTAACTACAAATCAGTCTTAGTTAAATCAGGACAGTCTAACAAAAACAGCTGTCACTCATTCATGATCTGAATTCTCATGTATAAAACCAATTGCATGGGCGGCGCCTGTGGCTCAGTGACTAGGGCGGCAATCCCATATACCTAGGGTGGCGGGTTCAAACCTGGCCCAGCCAAACTGCAATAAAGTATAGCCAGGCGTTATGCCTGGCACCTATGGTCCCAGCTACTCGCGAGGCTAAGGCAAGAGAATCACCTAAGCCCAAGAGCTGGAGGTTGCTGTGAGCTGTGACGCCACAGCACTCTACCAAAGATGACAAAATGAGACTCTGTCTCTAAAAAATAAATAAATAAAACCGGCTCGGCGCCTGTGGCTCAATCAGCTAAGGCGCCAGCCACGTACACCTAAGGTGGCGGGTTCAAATCCCCAGCCTGGGCCTGCCAAACAACAATGATGGCTGCAACCAAAGAAAAAAAAAAATGGTCGGGCGTTGTGGCGGGCGCCTATGGTCCCAGCTACTTGGGAGGCGAAGGCAGGAGACTCGCTTGAGCCCAGGAGTTGGAGGTTGCTATGAGCTGTGATGCCACGGCACTCTACCCAGGGGGATAGCTTGAGGCTCCGTCTCAAAAAAAAAAAAAAAAAAAACCCAACTGCATTATGCTACACATTTAAAAAGTCATGAAATATTTGTTTTGCAATAAATTTCAAGCAGTGGCCAATTACTATATCATTCATTAGTAGATTTTTTGAGATAAGCTATCAAGTCTGCCCTTCCTGTCATCTTAATGCCAGTGAAGACCATTTTTGCTACAGGGATGTATTTCTTGGGATTTTCCAAATACTCTACCAGTATATCCTCTTGTCAGGTGATACCTTTGTTCTTATTGGCATCTGTGTAAGAGAATCCAGTGGTTTGACCTGTCTTCTACCCAAAGAGAACATGAAGGTTTGCCCCAGTCTTATGGTTGTCTCCCTTTCCCACCATGTGGCACTGGGCACACATCTGGCCAAAATTTGTCTTGCCTTTCTCAACATCAGCCCCATTGAATTTTCACTTTGGTTGCTGACAGTACAAAAGGTTCCTGTTCCGAGGCCAGACAACCCACTCTCTCCACAATTATTTTTTTAATCACATTTTAAAATTGCTGCCCTCCCTATTCAACCTAGATGCCTTGCACAGCATGTTAAAAGCAGTTACTCTAATTAAACTACACTTTCATGTCCTACATCCTTCACCATCTACAAGAAAACTAAAGGTCAAGCCAGGCACGGTGGCTCATGCCTGTAATCCCAGCAGTCTGGAAGCCCAAGGCCAGTGAATTCCCTGAGCTCATGAGTTCAAGACCAGCCTGAGCAAAAGCAAGACCCCATCTCTACTAAAAATTCAAAAACTGAGGCCAGAGGACCACTTGATCCCATGAGTTGAAGGTTGCTATGAGCTATGATGTCACAGCACTCTACCCAGGGTGACAGCTTGAGACTCTGTCTGGGGAAAAAAAAAAAAAAGAAAGAAAGAAAGAAAACTTCAGAGCCACCTACCTGATGGTGTTATTATCCATCTTTAGTAGAGCACTCGACATTTCTCAATAGCCCTTTTACCAATTTTTTTTACTCACTTTGTTTTAGGAGGGGCAAGATCTCACATCTCCCACGAGGGAGTATAGTAGCTTGATCATAGCTCACTGCAGCCTCCAACTCCTAGGACCAAGTGATCCTCCTGCCTCAGCCTCACAAATTTCTAGGAATGAAAATGGACACCACAGCACACAACTCAATTTTTGTAGAGATGTAGGTCTTGAACTCCTGGCCTCAAGTGATCTTACAGCCTCAGCCTCCCAAAGTACTGAGACTGCAGACCCTTTCTACCTACCTGTTATCAACTGTTTCTTACTCTCTGCAAAAATTACCTCAAACCTTTTCCTTCTTCCTCAAAATTATAAATTCATTCCCCCCCCCTTTTACCTTGGAAGAGCTTAAGGAGAAAATCTCTCCATCCTTTTTAATTCAACCATAGCTCACTGATTTCCTCTCTTATTTTTTGTGGTATTTGAGTCAATACAACAGATTTTATCAGTCTATATTTGTAACTCTTCAGTCAAGGTGATCCCACATACTTGTACAAAGGATATGACTATTTCTTAAATAATCTATTGTGGGTCAAGCTCATACATACCTATTTTAAAGCACGAATTGTGTTAAGATGAACTACTTTGTTTCCCCAATATATCACAAATAAGGCATAATATTGGTTTTTAAAATCATAGATCGGGTTCGGCGCCTGTGGCTCAAGTGGCTAAGGTGCCAGCCACATACACCTAAGGTGGCAGGTTTGAATCCAGCCCGGGCCTGCCAAAACAACAATGATGGCTGCAACCAAAAAATAGACAAGAGTTGTGGCAGGGCGCCTGTGGTCCCAGCTAGTTGGGAGGCTGAGGCAGGAGACTCCCTTGAGCCTGGAAGTTGGAGGTTGCTGTGAGCTGTGATGCCATAGCACTCTACCCAGAGGGACAGCTTGAGGCTCTGTCTCAAAAAAAAAATCATAAATCAGGAGTGCCCAACTTGTGGCCCTTGGGCCACATGAAGCCCAGGATGAATAAAAATGTAGTTCAACCCAAAATTATAGACTAACTTAAAATATTAATGATATTTTCTGTGAGATTTTTGGTGGAAATTGATTGCATGGCTCTCCAGTGTGAACTTTGAAGATGATTACATTGTGTCACAGTGTCATGTAAAATAAATGTATGCTCTATTTGTAGCAATGAGTAGGTTCAGTTTTATGGTGGTGTGGCTTCCAGTGTGTTATCTTCCAAGCACAGACAGTAGAACTGACACTGGCAGACATTACATGTGTTTTTGGGAACTTGGCAAGGCAGCTATTATCAATAATTTTTCAATCTACCATTGCAACATTAGGCGTTTAAAGTTATTTAGAAGTCAGGCAAGCATTTTCTTTCTTTTTCCTTTTTTTTGTTTTTAGAGACAGAGTCTCACTTCGTCACCCTGAGTAGAGTGCCGTGGCATCACAGTTCATAGCAACCTCCAACTCCTGGGCTTAGGCAATTCTCTTGCCTCAGCCTCCCGAGTAACTGGGACTACAGGTACCTGCCACAACACCTGGCTACTTTTTTTGCAGTTTGGCTAGGGCTGGGTTCAAACCCACCACCCTTGGTATATGGGGCCCGCATTCTACTCACTGAGCTACAAGTGCTGCCCTTTTTGTTTTGTTTTTGAGACAGAGAGACAAAAGTCTCACTTTGTTGCCCTTGGTAGAGTACCATGGCATCATAGCTCACAGCAACCTCAAACTCTTGGGCTCAAGTGATTCTCTTTGCCTCAGCCTCCCAAGTACCTAGGACTACAAGCACCCACTACAACGCCTCCCTATTTTTAGAGAAGAGGTCTCACTTTGACTCAGGCTGGTCTCCAACTTATGAGTTCAGGTAATCCACCAGCCTTGGCCTCCCAAGGGCTACGATTATAGTTGTGAGCCAACTCACCCAGTCCTCAGGGAAACATTTTCTTTTCTTTTTTATTTGTTTTTTTATTTTTTGCAGTTTTGGACCAGGGCCAGGCTTGAACCTGCCACCTCCAGTATATGGGGCCGGCGCCCTACTCCTTGAGCCACAGGCGCTGTCCCTTTTTCATTTGATTGCTAAAAGTACTTCCATACCTCAGGAACACCACACACATTGCCCAGCATCAGGAGCCAGTGATGTGGAAGGGCACAAACCTTGCTTCTATCTTCTGGTCAATTAATTTTCATAAAAGTAAACATAGGCTCGGCGCCTGTGGCTCAATCGGCTAAGGCGCCAGCCACATACACCTAAGGTGGCGGGTTCGAATCCCCAGCCCAGGCCCACCAAACAACAATGATGGCTGCAACCAAAAAATAGCCGGGCATTGTGGTAGGCGCCTATAGTCCCAGCTACTTGGAGGGCTAAGGCAAGAGAATTGCTTAAGCCCAAGAGTTTGAGGTTGCTGTGAACTGTGACACCACAACACTCTACCAAGAGCGACAAAGTGAGACTCAGTCTCTTAAACTGGGCGGCACCTATGACTCAGTGAGTAGGGCACCAGCCCCATATACTGAGGGTGGCGGGTTCAAACCCGGCCCTGGCCAAACCACAACAAAAATATAGCTGGGTGTTGTGGCAAGTGCCTTTGGTCCCAGCTACTCAGGAGGTTAACGCAAGGGAATCACCTAAGCCCAGGAGTTGGAGCTTGCTGTGAGCTGTGTGATGCCAGGAGGAGGGCAATAAAATGAGACTCTGTCTCAAAAAAAAAAAAAAAAAAAAAAACCTCTAGTTCTAATGTTCCATTCTATACAAAGATAATTTGTAACTAAGGACCAGGCCTGTAGCTCCATCTGGATACATGATTTTTTTCTTTTTCTTTTTTTGAGACAGAGTTTCACTTTGTCACCCTTGGTAGAGTGCAATGGCATCACAGCTCACAGCAACCTCAAACTCTTGGGCTCAAGTGATCATCCTGCCTCAGTCTCCTTAGTAGCTGGGACTACAGGCACCCGCCACATGCCCGGCTACTTTTAGAAACAGGATCTCATTCTTGCTCTAGCTCAGGAGTCCTTGAACTTTTTAAACAGGGGGCCAGTTCACTGTCCCTCAGATCGCTGGAGGGCTGGACTGCAGGCCCCGGGACAAGTCGGCTGCTAAGCAGGACAGGCAACTGCAGCAAAACACCCGGAGGCCCAGATAAATGTCCTAGGAGGGCCACATGTGGTCCGTGGGCCATAGTTTGAGGACTCCTGCTCTATCTGATCTCCAACTCCTGAGCTCAAGCAAATCACCTACCTCAGCCTCCTGAAGTGCAAGGATTACAGGTGTGTGCCACTGTACCTGGCCTCATGGATACATGATTTGGAAACAAAAGTTACATAAATCAAACCAAAGATACAAAAGTCAAGTAGCAGAATGTGCCCAATCATTCACAACCACCCCTGTGAACAAGATCAGAAGAAATAAAGAATTAACTATCCTTCTGGAAATCTCCCATAAAAACTGTCTCTCAGCTCGGCACCTGTGGTTCAAGTGGCTAAGGTGCCAGCCACATACACCCAAGGTAGTGGGTTTGAACCCAGCCGGGGCCCGCCAAACAACAATGATGGCTGCAACCAAAAAAGAGCCAGGCATTGTGGCGGGTGCCTGTGGTCCCAGCTACTTGGGAGGCTGAGGCAGGAGACTCGCTTGAGCCCAGGAGTTGGAGGCTGCTGTGAGCTGTGATGCCATAGGCACTCTACCCAGAGGGACAGCTTGAGGCTCTGTCTCAAAAAAAAGCTGTCTCTTATACTCAGGAGGCTGAGCAAGGATTCCCTGAGCTAAGAAGTTTGAGAACAACCTGGGCAACATAGCCAATGCCTTATCTTTTTTTTTTTTTTTTTTTTGAGATAGAGCCTCAAGCTGTCGTACTAGGTAGAGAGCTGTAGCATCACAGCTCACAGCAACCTCCCAACTCCTGGGCTGAAGTGAGTCTCCTGCCTCCACCTCCCAAGTTGCTGGGACCACAGGTGCCTGCCACAACACCCGGCTATTTTTTGGTTGCAACCGTCATTGTTGTTTGGTGGGTCTGGGCTGGATTCGAACCCACCAGCTCAGGTGTATGTGGCTGGCACCTTAGCCAGTTGAGCCACAGGTGCTGAGCCTAATGCCTTATCTTAAAAAAAAAAAAATGAAATAAAATTTAAAAAAAAACCTGTATCAGAGACAAGCTATTAAATACTGGACAAATGAGATCAAGGTTTCATTTCTAGATAAGAACTTAAGTGTGGGCAGCGCCTATGGCTCAAAAGAGTAGGGTACCAGCCCCATATGCCAGAGGTGGTAGGTTCTTTTTTTTTTTTTTTTTGGAGACAGAGCCTCAAGCTATCCCCCTGGGTATAGTGCCATGGCATCACAGGTCATAGCAACCTCCAACTCCTGGGCTCAAGTGAGTCTCCTGTCTTAGCCTCCCAAGTAGCTGGGACTACAGGCGCCCACCACAACGCCCGGCCATTTTCTGGTTGCAGCCATCATTGTTGTTTGGCGGGCCCGGGCTAGGGATTCGAACCCGCCACCTTAGGTGTATGTGGCTGGCACCTTAGCCGCTTGAGCCACAGGCGCCCAGCCGTGGTGGTAGGTTCAAACCCAGACCCTAGCCAAAAAACTGCAAAAAAAAAAAAAAAAAAAAAAGAACTTTAAGTATACCTACAACAATCACCAATTCTTTTTGCCTTATTAACTGACACATAATTGTATATATTTATGAAACAGAGTATGATATTTCAATATATTAATCTGTATAATAATCAGATCCAGATCATTAGCCTATCCATCACCCCAAACATTTATCATTTGTGTTGTGAACATTCAAACTCTTCTCTTCTGGCTTTTTGAAAATATAAACTAAATCGCTGTTAACTATATTCACCTACAGTGTTACAGAAGTAACGGAATTTTTTGAAGTATTCCTTCTATCTAATAATTTAACCAATCTTTCCTTACCTTCTTTTCCTCCCACATCCGAATCTAATATCCACAATTATACTCTCTAAGACAGCTCAATGCTGGCCCGGCACCTGTAGCTCAAGTGGCTAAGGCACCAGCCACATACACCTAAGGTGGCAGGTTCAAATCCAGCCCAGGCCCTCCAAAACAACAATGATGGCTGCAACCAAAAAAAAAAAAAAGCCGGGCATTGTGACAGGCACCTATGGTCCCAGCTACTTGGGAGGCTGCGGCAGGAGACCTGTTTGAGCCCACATGCACCTTTCTGTACCTGACTTATTTCATTTAACATAATGTCCTCCAAGCATATCAGTGTTGCTGTAAATGACAGGATTTGTTTTTTATGTCTGAATAGTATTCCATTGTGTATATACACTATTATTTTCTTTATCCATTCATGAGTTGAGGGACTTTTAGATTCCCGCCAACAAAGAATAAAGATGTTCCATATGCCTGTCTGCATTTGTTACTTTTTGACTTTTTTGATGATCCTCATTCTAACCAGGGTGAAATGATACAAACTATGGTTTTAATTTTCATTTTCCTGATGATTAATGATGCTGAACATATTTTCACATACTTTTTGGTCATTTGTATTCTTTTGAGAATTGTCTATTCAAAGCATTTGTCCATTTTTAATTAGATTATTTGAGGAGGTTCTACTGTTGAATATTTGAGTTCCTATCAGTCCCATATGAGGAGAAAAGTTTATAAACATTTTCTCCTATTCAAAAGGTTGTTTATTCACCCTGTTAACTGTTTCTCATTTGCTGTGCACAGGACTTGTTTAACATATTCTATTTTTAGTTGTGTAACATTTGTCTATTTTTTTTTTTTTGCTCATCTTACCAATAAAATCTCTGCCTAGACCAATGTCTTTAATGTTTCCTGTTTTCTTCTAACAGTTTTATGGTTTCAAATCTCACATTTAAGTTTTTCACCCATTTTGAGATGATTTTTATATATGGTGAGAGATAAAGATCCCAATCACCAATTATCTTTCTCTTTTTTTAGACAGAGTCACTCTCTGTCGCCCCAGGTTAAAGTACAATGGCATTAGCCTAGCTCACAGCAACCTCAAACTCCTGGGTTCAAGCTATCTTCCTGGCTTCATGCCTATGGCTCAAGTGGCTAAGGCGCCAGCCACATACACCTAAGGTGGCGCATTCGAATCCAGCCCGGGCCCACCAAACACCAATGACAGCTGCAATCAAAAAATGGCTGGCGTTGTGGCGGGTGCCTGTGGTCCCAGCTCTTGGAAGGCGGAGGCAGGAGACTCTCTTGAGCCCAGGAGTTGGAGGTTGCTGTGAGCTGTGATGCCATAGCACTCTACCCAGGATGACAACTTGAGGCTCTGTCTCCAAAAAAAACAAAAAGCTATCTTCCTGCCTGAGATTCCTGAGTAGCGAGGACTACAGGCACCTACCACAATGCTCAACACCCAAATCACCAATTCTTACCTGATAGGATTTATATCTACCTTCAAACAGAGAGTCTAATAACTGCATCTACTTGGAGAGAAAGTCACCCTATCATTGAATGGAAATGAGCTAAGCAGCACTGTTCAAATCACAGCCTATTCTAACAGTTTTTGTTTGAGTCTGGTTTGTTTTTGTAAAGACAGTCTCACTCTACCACCCTCAGTAGAGTACTGTGGTGTCACACCCCTCAGCAACCTCCAACTCTAGGCCTCGGTGATTCTCTTGCCTCAGCCTCTAGAGCAGCTGGGACCACAGGCGCCCACCACAACACCTGTCCATTTTTTTGTTACAGTTTGGCTGGGCCAGGTCCAAACCCGCCACCCTAGGTATATGGGGCTGGCGCCCCACCCACTGAGCCACAGGCACCACCCTGTTTTTTTAGTTTTTTAAAAATGAGAAGTCAGGCCCAGCTGTTCACACCTGTAGTCTGAGCTACTTGAGAGACTAAGGCAAGAAGATCACTTGAATCCAAGAGTTTGAGATTGCTGTGAGTTAGGCTAACCTCATGGCACTATAGTCTGGGTGACAGAGTGAGACTTGGTCTCAAAAAAGATATACCAATTGGCCAGGCACAGTGGCTCATGCCTATAATCCCAGCACTCTGGCAAGCCCAGGTGGGCAGACTGCTTGAGCTCAGGAGTTTAAGACCAGCCTGGGCAAGAGCGTGACCCCAGTGTGGTAGGCACCTGTAGTCCCAGCTACTTGGGAGGCTGAATCAAGAGGATCACTTGAGCCTAAGAGTTTGAGGTTACTGTGAGCAATAATGCCATGGCACTCAACCCCAGAGTAACTGAGGGAGATTTTGTCTCCAAAAAAAGAAAGAAAGATATACCAATGGCTAATCATGCTTTAATATTTGTACCCATCAAGAAATTGCAAATCACTGGCTCTGTACCTGTAGCTCAAGCAGCTAGGGCGCCAGCCACATACATCTAGCCCAGGCCGCCAAACAACAACAACTGCAACAAGAAAGTGTGGTCCCAGCTGCTGGGGAGGCTGAGGCAAGAGAATTGCTTAAGCCAAGAGTTCGAGGTTGCTGCGAGCTGTGATGTCACAGCACTCTACCAAGGGTAACATAGTGAGACTCTGTCTCAAAAAAAAATGAAAGAAAAGAAATAGCAAATCACTAGTCATTTTAAACCCTGGGTGGCCATGGTTTGTCATTTTTCACCTTCTCAGCCACGTCCTTCTGAATGGGTCTTGCTCTGTTGTCCTGGCTAGAGTGCAGTGGGATCATTATAGCTTGCTGCAACCTCAAACTCCTGGGCTCAAGTGATCCTCCTGCCTCAGTCTCCTGAGTAGCTGGGACTAGAGGAAATACAAGTTGTGAAACATGTTTGCAAAGTTTCTTGACCCTCTCAACTTCTTCCAAACACTGGCTTCCAAAAGCTTGTGGTGCTCACCTTCTCCTTTACATACTGAGTTTAAGGAAATTTGACAATGGAATCCTGGACTCAAGTTGCTGGATCCACTTTCTTAGGATGAGGGATTGGAATTTGTACCTCCTCTGGACAAACGATGGAAGGGCCATCTTGATCCTGTTTGGCTAATAAAGGATCATACAACAGAGGATCTAGAACTGTCCACAACCTCTTAAAATAGACAGCCTGAACAAAAAACAATCATCTTTCCAAAAACAAGATCCACACTGTGATGCCTATGGCTCAATCCAGCAATCTTCTCCCTTTTTTCATTGCTTTGCCTCCCAACCAGTGAAGAACGCTAACACCTCCATCATATGCTCTTAATTGTGTTTAAACTGTGTACCCAAATGTGCATTTGTAAAAGGCCAGGTGTGTACAAAGCCAGACACACATTGTTTACTCATACAGATGTTTGTAAATTATATACATGTACAATTATACAGTACATAGATTATGAAACACAAACATTTAAAACTGACATGAACATACTGATGTTTGACTGCTTTTTTCCAGCACACAGTGGGTCAGGCATACACAGGCAAGATTGCCAGCATTCAGATCACCTGAAGGTACATATTAAAAATACACATTCTTAACTACATCCTTCCCCACCACCACTACCCCTGTCCCCAGAATCTCTGCAGAGAGACCAGGAATCAGCATCTAAAAGGTGCTCCCAGGTGATTCTTTTTTTGCAGTTTTTGGCCAGGGCTGGGTTTGAACCTACCACCTCTGGCATATGGGGCCGGCACCCTACTCCTTTGAGCCACAGGTGCCGCCCTCCCAGGTGATTCTTAAACTTATGAACTTGTAGTAGTTTTTTTGTTTTTTTTGAGACAGTCTCAGTTTATTACCCTTGGTACTGTGCTGTGGTGTCCCAATTCACAGCAACCTCAAACTCCTGGGCTTAAGCGATTCTCTTGCCTCAGCCTCCCAAGTAGCTCCGACTACAGGCAACCGCCACAACTCCTGGCTACTTTTAGAGACAAGGTCTCACTCTGGCTCAGGCTGGTCTCAAACTTGTGAACTCAGGCAATTGACCCAACTCAGCCTCCCAAATGCTGGGATTAGAGGCCTGAGCCACCAAGCTCGGTCTTTTTTTTTTTTTTTTTGTGACAGAGTCTCACTTTCTTCCCCTGGTACAGTGCCATGGCCTCCTAGCTCACAGCAACCTCAAACTCATGGGCTCAAGTGCTTCTCTTGCCTTAGCTTCCTGAGTAGCTAGGACTACAGGTACCCCCCTACAATGATCAGCTTTTTTTTTTTAAACACGGGGTCTCAATCTTGCTCAGGCTGGTCTCAAATTCCTGAACTGCCTCAGCCTTCCTGAATCCTGCAATTACAAGCATGAGCCATGAGATTACGTGCCCAGACTATAGCAGATTTTTAAGGCCTTATTTCTAGACCTTGCTTGTGTATTCCTGGCCACATACCTTTCTTATTCATCTATAATTTTTTTTCTTTTTTTGAGACAGAGTCTTAAGCTGTCGCCCTGGGTAGAGTGCTGTAGCATCACAGCTCACAGCCACCTCCAACTCTTGGGCTTACGCTATTCTCTTGCCTTAGCCTCCCTAGTAGTTGGGACTACAGGCACCTGCCACAACGCCCAGCTATTTTTTTGAGGCAGTTCTCATTATTGTTTTTACCTGGCCTGGGCCAGGTTCAAACCTGCCAGCCTCGGTGTACATGGCTGGCACCCTTCCCACTGAGCATGGGCACCAAGCCCTTTGTCATCTATAAATGAAGATAGCAACACTTCCTCTCAAGGGAGATATATGTAAAGGTGCTTATTATGCAGTGTTTTCAAACTTCTAAAAATACAGCATATTGGGCAATACCCATAGCACAGTGGTTACGGCACCAGCCACAAGCACGGAGAATGCCAGGTTTGAACCCAGCCCAGGCCAGCTAAGCAGCAATGGCAACTATAACAAAAAAAGGACGGGCAGCGCCTGTGGCTCAGTAGGTAGGGTGCCAGCCCCATATACCGAGGGTGGCAGGTTCAAATCTGGCCCCGGCCAAACTGCAACAACAACAAAAATAGCCAGGCATTGTGGTAGGCACCTGTAGTCCCACCTATTCGGGAGGCTGAGGCAAGAGAATCACCAAAGCCCAGGATTTGGAGGTTACTGTGAGTTGTGTGAAGGGTAAAAAAGTGAGACTCTGTCTCTACCAAAAAAAAAAAAAAAAATGCCTGAACTCACAAGTTTGAGACCAGCCTAGGCAAAAAAGCAAGACCCCATCTCTCAAAAATAGAAAAACTGAGGCAAGTGAATCACTTTAGCCAGAATTGGAGGTTGCTATGAGCTATGACACAATGGCACTCTTACAGAGGACAACAACTTGAGACTCTGTCTCAAAAGAAAAAGTTCACCTACTAAATTAAAAAAAAAAGTTTTAAACTTAAATGATGGTTGAGTTGTAACTCCATGAATACAGTAAACCAAGTGAATATACTAAAACCACATACACATTAAATAGGTGATTTTTTTGAACTGTAAATTACATCTCAATAAACAAGCTAAAAATTATAACATGGCTGGGCACAGTGGCTCATGCCTATAATCATGCCTATAATCCCAGTAGTCTGGGAGGTCTAAGTAGGTGGATTGCCTCAGCTCAGGAGTTTGACACCAGCTTAAGCAAGAATGAGACCCCACCTCTACTAAAAATAGAAAAAAATACTGGGTGTTGTGGCAGGCACCTGTAGTCCCAGGTACTGAGGAGTCTGAGGCAAGAGAATTACTTGCGCCCAAGAATTTGAGGTTGCTATGAGCTACAACATCATGGCACTCTACCAAAAAAAGAAAAGAGAAAGAAAAAACTAGCTGGGCACTGTAGTGGACACCTGCAGTCCCAGCTACCGGGGAGAGGAAGGCAAGAGGATCTTGAACCCAAGAATTTGATGTTGCTGTGAGCTATGACACCACAGCACTCTACCAAGGATAAGGAAGTGAGACTCTGTCTCAAAAATAAATAAATAGGCTCGGCGCCCATAGCATAGTGGTTACAGTGTCAGCCACATACACCAAGGCTGGCGGGTTCGAACCTGGCCCAGGCCACCTAAACAATGACAACTACAATAAAAAATAGCCAGGCGCTGTGGTGGGCACCTGTAGTCCCAGCTACTTGAGAAGCTAATGCAAGAGAATCACTTAAGCCCAAGAGTCTGAGGTTGCTATAAGCTATAACATCACAACACTCTACAGACAGTAAGACTGTCTCAAAAATAAATAAATAAATAAATCTCACTTGATCTTAATTTTTAGCAGGAACACAGACCATGAAACTGGGGCTTCTGGATCCTTCTGACCTCGTGGGTTTTAAGAAAAATGTGTCAGAAAAGTTACCACAGGGATGTCTGGATTGAATAAAAACAATACACATGTGTATATCTTTCAGTAATTTTGCCAAAAAAAAAAAATTATGGTAAAAAGTTTTTCAACAGCGCACGCCTATAATCCCAGCACTTGGGAAGCTGAGGCAGGCAGATTGCCTGAGCTCACAGGTTGGAGACCAGCCTGAGCCAGAGTGAGACCTCATCTCTAAAAATAGTTGGGCATTATGGTAAGCACCTGTAGCTCCAGCTCTTGGGAGGATGAGGCAAGAGAATCACTTGAGCCCAAAGTTTGAGGTTGCTATGAGCTATGACACCACAGCTCTCTACCAAGGGCAACAAAGTGAGACTCTGTCTCAAAAAAAGAAAAACAAAAGTTTTTTAAGGGCAGCACCTGTGGATCAGTGGGTAGGGCACCAGCCCTATATACTGAGGGTGGTGGGTTCAAACACGGCCCTGGCCAATCTGTAATAAAAAAATAGCCAGGCATTGTGGCGGGCACCTATACTCCCAGCTACTCGGGAGGCTAAGGCAAGAGAATCACCTAAGCTCAGGAGGTTGAGGTTGCTATGAGCTGTGTGATGAGGGTGATAAAGTGAGACTCTGTCTCTACTAAAAAGAAAAAAAAATTTTTTTTTCAAGAATATTTTGAGAAAGAATAATTAGGTTTGATAGGGCATCTGTTTCCTATCCACCATAATTATGAAACTTTAACAAAAAATATTTCTGAAAAACATTTCTGCTTTCAGTGAAATATTTTGGTTAATCCTGTCCAAAAAAGAAAACCTTTCAAAGCCAAACTCAGCTCAAAGTAGAGGCATGACCTATGGTATGATGAGAAAAGACAAGGGATCTAACATTAATTTAGAGCCCACAAGTATAAGGGGTTCTACTGTCATAAGGGCTTTAATAATACTAGTTCATTTAATCTTCAAAACAATCAAAATGTTATTACATTTTGAATGATTTAAACAGTTATATTCAAGTTAGAATTAGAACTCAGATAGATTATCACTGACTCTAAAACCCCAATTCTTCACCATCAGACTCTGCTATGGTACAATGAAAATAAAAAGCCTCACTACATTCCATTTGGTTTGCCTGTGACAGTCCAAGTGTATATACCTATTGTCCTAAGCGTAACCACTAACAATGCCCCTCACTTTATTTTCTTCTTCTTTTTTATCCTTTTTTCTTGAAATGGGGTCTCATCCAGTTGTCCAGGCAGGAGCGCAGTAGTGTGATCACAGCTCATTACAGCCTTGAATTCCTGGGCTCAAGCAATCCTTCTGACTCAGCCTCCCAAGCCACTGGAACTGCAGGTGTATGCCACAACACCCAGCTTTTTTTTAATATATATTTTGTAGAGAAAAGCCCTCCGTATTTTGCCCAGGCTGGTCTCAAACTCCAGACCTCAAACAACCCTCCTGCCTTGGCCTCCCAAAAAGTACTGGGTTTACAGGTTAGAGCCACCACGCCTCCCCTCCTTTCACTTTCAAAGTATCAAGGTTTGAACAATAAATTATTTGCTTACTCTACCCATAATAAGTAAGAGGTAAATAAAATCACAAAGCTCTTATTTCCTAAGAGGGTACCATGAACTGGACAGCGAACTAAACACAAGAAAAAACCTTGTGTTCAAGGACTGGAGGCAGAGCCCTCTACATGGAGGCCAGAAACAACCTTCTCATCAAAGGGATCACTAGATAAGCATGGAAACAGACTAGCAATTTGACAAGCCTAAGGCATACCCAGAGTACAAAGTTCTAGGATAAAAATAATACCTGCATTTTATTTATTTATTATTTTTTTTTTTTGAGACGGAGCCTCAAGCTATCCCCCTGGATAGAGTGCCATGGCATCACAGCTCATAGCAACCTCCAACTCCTGGGCTCAAGCGAGTCTCCTGCCTCCGCCTCCCAAGCAGCTGGGACTACAGGCGCCGACACAACGCCCGGCCATTTTTTGGTTGCAGCCGTCATTGTTGTTTGGCGGGCCCGGGCTGGGGATTCGAACCCGCCACCTTAGGTGTTCGTGGCTGGCGTCTTAGCCGATTGAGCCACAGGCGCTAAGCCAATACCTGCATTTTAAATGGAATGATAAACTCCTGGTTTAAAAAAAGATGGCTCTTCCACAAATTTCCTTTTTTTTTTTTTTTTTTTTTTAGAGACAGAGTTTCACTTTGTCACCCTTGGTAGAGTGCCGTAGCGTCACAGCTCATAGCAACCTCCAGCTCTTGGGCTTAGGTGATTCTCTTGTCTCAGCCTCCTGAGTAGCTGGGACTACAGGCACCTACTACAACGCCCAGCTCTTTTTTTTTGGTTGCAGTTTGGCCAGTGCCAGGTTTGAATCTGCCACCCTTGGTATATGGGGCTAGTGCCCTTCTCACTGAGCCACAGGCACCACCCTCTTCCACAAATTTCTAAAATAGCAAAGGTAAAACACTCTGGTCCATCTAAGTAAACCATGACAAATTATAATAGGTTTATATATTTTTTCCTTTCCCTGTTTTTCTTCCTGAATGAAATTGAGTATTATTTCCCAAAATAAAATATATTACTAAGGACAACAAAATCAATAACAATCCTTTCTCCCAGGAAAGAATCATTTCAACTTCCTGGAAGAGTATCTCCAAGATGATGAACAAAAACATCTTATCAGATTAATAATACAATCTGCCTTATAAACCAACTCAGAACAGTTTGGTAGTACACACCATAGATAGAACATTCAGTGAAAGAAATTTAATCTAAGAAATCCAAAAGCAGGGGGAATGCTTTTGATACAGTCAGTAGATCTTTCACATGGAAATTTTTTTTTTTAGGAGTTAGGCTATTTGGTATTCCCCAGGGTATATATTTTATATATCTTCTGGAAAAAGGTACCCAATATGAATTAATAACAACATATCCAATTAAAAATTTAAAAACACAAAGATCTGCTTGAGCCCAAGAGTTAGAGGTTGCTGTGAGCTGTGACAGCAACCTACCCAGAGTGACAGCTTGAAACTCTGTCTCAAAAAATAAAAACAATAAAAATAAAATAAAAATTAGGGGCTCAGCACCTGTAGCTCAGCAACTAGGGAGCTAGCCACATATACTGGAGCTTGTGGGTTCAAATCCAGCCCAGGCCTACCAAACGACAATGACAACTATAACCAAAAAATAGCAGGGTGTTGTGGCAGGTGCCTGTAGTCCCAGCTACTTAGGAGGATGAGGCAAGAGAATTGCTTAAGCCCCAGAGTTTGAGGTTGCTGTGAGCTGTGACCACACAGCACTCTACCGAGGGCAACATAGTGAGACTCTGTCTCACCAAAAAAAAAAAAAAAAAAAAGGTTAGGCTGGGCAAGGTGGCTCATGCCTATAATCCTAGCACTCTGGGAGGCCATGGCTGGTGGACTGCTTAAGACCAGCCTGAGCCAGATCGAGACCCCAGCTCTACTAAAAATACAAAAAACTGAGGCAAGAGGATCATGTGAGCCCAAGAGTTAGAGGTTGCTGTGAGCTATGATGTTGCCATAGCACTCTACCCAGGGCAACAGCTTGAGAGTCTATCTCAATAAATAAATAAATAAATATAAAGAATAAAACAAAAACAAAAAGATCCCTCTCACAGAAGATATCAGTGACTTCAACAACTTTGACAGCTAGGTCCATGAAATCCCTTACATTTTTCAGGGAAAGCTGAGAAAAATATGCTTCTGTGGGAAAGACTTTTTTTTTTTTTTTTGAGACGGAGCCTCAAGCTATCCCCCTGGGTAGAGTGCCATGGCATCACAGCTCATAGCAACCTCCAACTCCTGGGCTCAGGCGAGTCTCCTGCCTCCGCCTCCCAAGTAGCTGGGACCACAGG
>CAUYQV010094364.1:0-11492 GCA_963574575.1 Galagoides demidoff
TACCTCCATGGGTTGATGGGCACTTGGGTTGGTTCCACATCTTAGTGATTGTAAATTGAGCCGTGACAAACAATCTGGTACAAAGGTCCTAATGATAAATTGATCTTTTTTTTTTTTTCTCCTGAGTAAATACCTAGTAATCTCAATACTTCTGGGTAGATATCTAGTAAAGGCAAGAGTACATTTTCTTAAATACCAAATTACATTACCAGAACATTATATTCTCATTTTTCATTTAACCAGTCAATTCCATGGCTTGGGATATGTCTGGGGATTCAATTTCCTCCATTTTGGCAAGATTTAGCATCCAATACCAAGTTCCTCCCTGCTACTTCCTCTTTAACTCATTCAATAAGATCCAGAGTCCCAGGACTTGTTAAAAAATGAGGTTGAGGATGGGATGGGGCTTATGAGGAAGAAGATTCCATGTACAGGCAGGGATGTTCACCATATGAGGAGAAGCCTGATGGCAGAAGAACTGGTAATAAAGAAGAGATTTATTCTACAAAGTTGCAGATCCTCATTTTACATGACTGCCCAGAGGTGCAGTGTGTGGTATAGAAAGACAGACATTTCTATTATTAATTGGGTTTGGAGAGCTTTGGGAAGCTGGTTATTGTTCTAAAGGAATAAAGTTAAGTGTAGACAACTGGATAACATAGCTGCTACATCCGTGCCTCTAACTGAGACACTCATGGGTCGACAGGCTCTAGCGATTTGTCAGCATAGGACACAGAGTGGACCAATTTAATACTTGCTGTAGGGGTTATGATTGCCACAGTCTTTGATCAGATTTTTTTCTAGGTCAGTAACATTTAGAAGTAGATAAAAAAATACAAAGTAATTGGTGAGAAAGTAGATGGTTTCTGGCTAATTTGCAAAAGTACAGATTATATTGTTATTGGGATTTTATCCACTTAATGAGAAAGTCTTGAGACTTTTAGAAAAGACACATTGAGGTTGATACCACGGCAGGCAGCCACTCTAGCGTGCAGACATCTGCTGTCTTTCCTCCCTGACACACCATGTCCCTCACCCTCCTTGGAGCCTCTAGATCTGCACTGGCTCACATGTCATGCCTGGTAATAAGATTACGTGTGAGACACTATTGTTCCTTCACTGCTTCCTTTTACAAAAGTGGAAAATAAAACCCACTAGTTTTTCTTTAACTTAGAATAAAGCAGGATAAACAAAATCAAGGTCTGGTACATAATCACTAAAAGACCTACCTGTTTTCTTTCCTTTTTTTTGAGACAGAGTCTTATTATGTTGACCTCGGTGGAGTGGCGTCACAGCTCACAGCAACCTCAAACTCTTGGGCTCAAGCAATTCTCTTGCCTTAGCAAGAGAATTACTCAGCTCTCGAGTAGCTGAGACAATAGGCACCCACTACCATGCCCAGCTATTTTGTTGTTGTTGTTGTCATTGTTATTTAGCAGGCCCGGGCCGGGTTCAAACCCACCAGCCTTAGTGCATGTGCCGGGTGCTCTAACCACTGAGCAATGGGCGCAAAGCCTACATGTTATTTAAACAGAGTTTCTAAGAGAATTTCTAAGAGAATCTTGGAGGTGGGAGAGAATGCCAAAAGTGCTGAGTGTTAGTACTTGAAGACACCATTCCCTCTCCACACCACCGGCCCAGATGGTGTTTCTGGAAGAGTCTTCACAGACCCCATAAATCTCCCTTAAAGGTCTGTCTGACCCAACAACATTGGGTCAGGCCCAACGCAACCTAGCAGCCCAAAGGACACCAGGCAGTGCCCACAAGCCCAAGGTTGCCCTCAGCAGTGTCCTGTATTGCTCAGCTTATGTATTCACATCAAATGCAATAACAACCTTCTTTGAAAATCAGGCACCAACACCGAACCAATGTTTTGCCAGTAGGGCAGCCACACATCCATGGCCCACCTTGAGTGTGTGCTCCACCAGAAGCTTTAGGACTTGCCCCCATAACCTGCAATTAACCACCTATTAACACACTATCCTCTCATTATGTTTAGAAAATAGCACAGAGAGAAATATACCCAGAAAATATTACTCTTTAGAATATTTTCTTTCTACCTACATATAATTTCTATTAAATTTTAGTGCATTTTATTTCAATATTTCCTAATATATTTCTACATAGTATATGTAGAATATACACTTATAGGATATTATATGAATTTTATAGTCAGCTTTTGTCTCTTAGCATAGTGTCTTAACTATTTCTTCAATGTTCTTAAAAGTTATTTGACAACATATTGTAATGACTGCTTAATATCTTGTAGCATAATTTACTTAACCAAACTCACTGTCGAAAATTTCAGTTGTTTACAGTTTTTCACTATTATAAATAACATTTTAAGCCATGTTGTAGCTTATAAACATTTTTCTACATTTCGTGTCTGTTTTATGCCAGGTCAATGTTAAATTCAATGTTAAAATATTTTAATGCTTTTGCACACATTGCCAAATTATTTCCAGAATGTCACTAATGATTATTTATAATGATTATTCTCTTGCCTCACCCTCCCTAGTAGCTGGGACTACAGGCACCTGTTTTGTTGTTGTTGTTGTTTAGCAGGCCCAGGCTAGGTTTGAACCCACCAGCCCTGGTGCAAGTGGTCAATGCCCCAACTACTGAGCTATGGGTGCCCAACCCTGATTATTTCTCTGTGAGATGTTTACGTTGAATATAGGATTCTAAGGTCATAATCCTTTCCATTCAACCCTCTGGTAGCTAATGCTCCATTTTCCTCTCAGATTTAGTGGTGTGGAGAAATTTGGTCTTTTGTTTTACTTTATAATTACAGAAATTTCTTTCTTTCTTTTTCTTTCTTTCTTTTTTTTTTTTTTTTTTTTTTTGCAGTTTTTGGTGGCCGGGGCTGGGTTTGAACCCACCACCTCCAGCAGATGGGGCCGGTGCCCTACTCCTTTGAACCACAGGCACCGCCCAGAAGTTGTTTTTTTTTTCCAAAAAATATAACAGGCTTGGCTCAGTGCCTGTAGCTTAGTGACTAAGGTGCCAGCCATATATATGGGAGCTGGTGGATTTGAATCCAGCCAAACAATGATAACTTCAATCACAAAAAACAAACAAACAAAAAAAAAAACATAGCCGGATGTTGTGGTGAACACTTGTAGTCCCAGCTACTTGGGAGGCTGAGGCAAAAGAATCACTTAAGCCCAGGAGTTGAAAGGTGCTGTGAGCTGTGACATCATAGCACTCTACCCAGGGTGACAGCTTGAGACTCTGTTTCACATACATATATATATAATAGATTTATCTAGGCATGAATTTTATTACATATGCCAACCACTTAATGAATCCTTTTGTTCTGAATATTCAAATCTTCCATTAGCCGGTAGCAGTTGTCTTCTATTATATTTTTGATTATTACTTCTCCCTTGTCTCTTTCTAGAATTCCTAGTATACATATTTTGGATTTCTATTAGCTATCTTCAAAGTTAATCTCTTCTCTCCTCATAAATTTCCTCTAAGTCAAGGGAAAATATTTATAGCTATCAATTTCCTACAACTGTCTGTAGCCTACTACCTCCATTTTAGTTTTTATTTCAGCCCTCTTATTGTTCATCTCTGTAACATCTTTCTTGAGTTTCATTTTTTTGCACAATGCTGTATTCATGTCTGCTCTAGCTTTTAGATTCAAACTCCTCCTTAATCTTGACAAGAAAACTTGTTTTAAATCTCCTACAGTTTTATCCTGCTGCTTCATTAACAAGAAGACAATTGGATTGCCATGGTTTGTCCTCATAACTGCTCTCTTCCTTTTCAGGGTTTTTCATGAGATTGTCTGGTTTTGTGGTTCCACCTCAGTCTGCAATTCATTTGGAGCCCTACTTAAACATTTTAACCTACATAAGGGGGGGAAGAAAAAAGTTTGAATTGGCTGTAGTTTTACTTAGGTGTGGAAGTCAATGGAAAATCAGGAATAAGCTATAGCAGAAGGGAACCTCACCTCTGTGCCCATGGGTCTTGTCTCCATCTTAGATAAGCAGCCCAAAGTACACCAGGCAGTGCCCACAAGCCCAAGGTTGCCCTCAGTAGTGTCTGTATTGCTCAGCTTATGTATTCACATCAGATGCGATAACAACAATAATAGCTAACATTTTTGAGTGCTTATAATTCAGCGAGGCACTGTTCCAACTTAGCAAAGTATAAACTAGGTATAAACATTGTAGAAAAACTCCTGTTGTTTGTGATCTTCTCATCTAAGATATTTCCCAGGGAAATAACTGAGAATAAGATTTGATCCCTCCACCACCACCCCCCAAACACACACAATAGCTGAAGTTATCAAATAATTTATCATGTAACTGAGGCAGGAGATTAATACTATAGGACAACAAAGTTAAACCAGGAATGTGCCGGGTAAACTGGAATAGATGGTCACTATAATCATAGAGTATCCTGTCCTCCCACTATCATTCCTCTGAGTTAGAATTAATGTGTTTGCTCACACTGCCCTCTTAATTAGAAGGTCCTCAACCAACAATGTTAGTGATTGCCTAATAATCTATGTGTTTACTATTATTTAATCATTTCCTTTTTGATGGGCAATTAGGCCGGTTTCAAGTTTCATCTATTAAATATAATGTCAAAATGAACATCTTTATGCTCATTTATAAGACTACATCCTTAATTTAGATTTTCCCTTTGGACTCAGTCCCACAGTCAAAATTGTGTAGTGAGCTCTTTTTCTTCCTCTGTCTGTTTCTTTTCCTTTCCTTTCTCTTCCCTTTTCTAAAAGCCATTGTAAAAAACTGGTTTATAGAACATCTTATGGTTCCCTTATTAGTAAGTTAAGTAAAATCTTTGACACACGTCCATTTTGTATTAGAATAAGAATAATGATTTTAATTATTTCGAAATGCTTTCACAGTTTTGGAGGTCATCCACCAGGGTGCCCTGACAGACTCAGATAAACTGCACTGTTCAGAGAACTGCATTTGTGGAGGGGATCGAAGCAAAGTTGGGGGTGGTTCGCCAGGAGGAACATTTTGACTTGCAGAAGGGATTCTCAGGCAACCGTAGAACTTTAACTTTTCTGTCTCTATGTTCCTCGAGGTTTTGGGTTGTTTTTTCTTTTCTTTTTTTTTGTCCACTAATTTTATATTTTGTTTTTGTTTCTGGTCTATGTATGAAGGATAAGTTATGGTGGCAGGAATAATTAATGGCATTTGATTTTATGTTCTGACTATTTGGTGATATAATAAAATGAATTCATGGACCATGGAGGTCTATTCTCTACTGGGTGAAAAAAATAGAGAATGCAGGTTGTTAGTCTTGTCTACTTGAGCTCAAATGAACTGAGAATTTCATGCTCACCGGAACAAACAGCTCTGTGAAATCTGAACCTATGAGTTTTTGTGTTGCTCTCTTTATTCTTAACCCAACAATAAAATTATAAAACTGCTCTGTGTGTATATATAGCTTTGTGCATGATTCAGAAAGCCCTTTACCTCTTACGGTGGGGATGTGAAATATTTTCTTATCTCTTGAAGCATTAATTAATTAATAGCCTATAAGGTCTTTTACATGAAAAGAAACCATTTTGATTGATTTATGGAGGTAAATAAGATCTTATATATCAAATATTCCTTCAATTCCCAGAAAATAAGGGATTTGAATTTCAAATACATTAATTTTGCTAGACATAAAGGCTATCACATGAGACCAAGCACAGTAGATGGAGTGGGGGAGCCCTAGAAGCCTGGAGAACAGTAAGGGTATCCTGAAGAGGGTGGAGTAAGAGATTGGAGATTTGTTATGCACACGTGGGTTAATAAATGAGTAAATATATTAATAATAAGGGGAAACAGGTTTCTCCTTGTTACAGAAGGGAGTTACTAAAAGGAAGAAAATTATAATAAATCATGTTGTATTGGATTCAAAGTGAAATTATCAGTTTAAACTCATGGTTTATTATAAAAATATAAATGCCTTTATGCATATCTCTATTTATACATAGAGATGGATATGATGTTCACTCCCAAGCTTGGTTTATTGAAAAGGCAAGGGAATCACACTGTACAATGAGCAATCTAGCTCCCAGATTCTGGTTTCTAAGTATCCTTCTCCATGAAAGGAAACTGGGACTCCTTAAAGAGAATGAAGATCCAGTGTCAGTGCAGGGAAAGTACAAGAAGAGCCTGAAACATCTTGAGCCAGAAAAAGAAAAGGATGATGGAGGCGTGTCAAAACCGAAACACAAAAAAACAACTTGAAGGCCTTCCTGCTGGCCAAATCTGGGACAATTTGACCAGCCAAATAAATAGTAAGGTAACTGATTAAAAGCCACTAAATTATCTAAACAAAGAAATGATATAAGTAAATAAATAATTGGAAGTTTGAATATTTGTAGCATCTCAAAGTAACTCCTTACATAATAGCTCTTAATTACAATGACTAAAGGAATTACTTACAGTGGAGAAGCCTGGTGGTTGCTGCCTGAAAGATGTGATTAAAGCTAATATTCTAGTAACTGATAATGGGACTGATTGAAATCGTGTGCCACCTGATTGGAGTCAATGAGAAGCACACAGCATCTCTCCTATGATATTCTTCTACAGACATGGCACCTGGATCAAATCCTAAGGGAACATCAAACAAACCCCAATCCCAAATTGAGGGACCATCTAAAAAAATAACTGGCCTGTAATCTTCAAAAGTGGCATAACCATGTAAAGCAAAAGAACAAGGAGGAACTCTTCCACACCGCAGAAGGTGAGAAGGCAGTGACAACTAAATGTAATTCTGAGCTGGATCTTTTTGCTACAAAGACATTACTCAGGCTCTTGGTGAGACTTGAGGACAGTTGTGTGTATCATGTTAATTTCTTCATCAGGAGGGTTGTATTGTAATTACGTAGGAGAATATATTTACTTGTAGGAAATAAACCCTAAATTATTTAGGGATAAGAGCATCATATCAGCAACTTATTCTTTTTTTTTTTTTGAGACATAGTCTTACTCTGTTGCCCAGGTTAAAGTATCATAACTTCAGCCTAGCTCACAGCAACCTCGAGCTTTCGGGCTCAAGTGATCCTCCTACCTCAGCCTCCCAAGTAGCTGGGACTACAGGTGCCTGCCACGATGCCTAGCTACTTTTTTTTTTCTATTTTTAGTACAGATGGGATCTCCCTCTTCATCAGGCTGGTTTCAAACTCTGGAGCTCAAGGGATCTTCCTGCCTCGGCCTCCCAGAGTACTAGGAATACAGACATGATCCACTGCACCCAGCCAGCAACTTATTCTTTTTTTGTTGTTTTTTGGGGTTTTTTTGGTTTTTTTGCAGTTTTTGGCTGGGACTGGGCTTGAACCCACCACCTCCAGCATATGGGGTCAGTGCCTTACTCCTTTGAGCCACAGGTGCTGCCCGCCAGCAACTTATTCTTAAGTGTGAAGGGGAAAATTCTTTGCATTCCAGATACAATATTTGGAAGTTACTGTTTTCCAAAATAAAATTCACATGGTACAAAGGTATGAAAATGTTAATGATTCTTGATACAAATTGCTAAAGTTGCTTTCCAAAAGGGTTATACCTCATCTTTGAACTTCCATTTTTCCCTATTAAAGTTTTGACATGCAAGCCAGGCCCTAACTGTATTCAAAGACCTTATTTTCAGTTCTACCTGTCACATTTTATAATAGAAGTGCTGATTTCCATGAACTCACTGATTATCTCAATATGGGGGGTAATCACTCATTGTATCATTAGCTGATAATGACTAGATGAGTTGATTGAGCTGTAAATGACCACAGTTAGAGATTGCAGCTTTAGCTGATTAGATAAATATGCCACATATTTCATTTTGATCATATCAATTTCACTATCATTTGACTGAATGTCTTCCTTTAACCTAAAGTTCTCATTAAGACATGGTAATTTCTCTGAAATATGACTATATGCATGACTTCTATCAGCCAAAACCAATAGTTACAGAAAAGGAAGGTTATTTTACATTTTAGCAACCGTGTAGCTGTATGATTTTATGCAATTCTTGAAATTCAAAAATCCTTCCAAGCAAGTGAATAATATCTTTATGATGCCTGGAGTGGTGTGTATGTGTAGTGGGGCAAAGAGAACAGTGCTTCAAATATTTTATCTGGGTTAAGAATTTTGGTGAAAACATTGAGGGATGTTTTTTCTCCAATAAATCCTAAAGAATGACTCCCTTTGGTGGCAGGCATTATTGAGACTTTCTAGCCCAGAAACTTTGCAAACTTTAAAGTGCATGTGAATCACCAGGGGTGGGGGCGTCTTGTTAAGAATATAGATCTACTTCAGTAGATGGGGAGTAGACTCTTCAGGTAGGGCCTGAGAGCCTGCAAGCCCCCAGACAATGACCATGCTGCCAGTGCACACGCCACACTCAGAATGAAAGCAAGGCTCTAGAAACACTCTCTTTTCTGTTTTGTCAAGAACAGATCACAGAGATTTGTGTGAGGAGAAGTTTAGCCAAATGATGTATCTGGAGGCCTGGCTCATGGGCCATCCACCTGCTCTAGAGTGGAGTCAACCCCATGGACAGCTCAGAGAATAAGATGATGACCATAGACAGCATTTTTATTGGGCCAGAATTGTGTGTTTAAGAAAACAGCCAAAAATCTGAGTATCTTCTCCATGTAGTACTGTGATCCCTATTGGACTGTGATCTATATCTCTTTTATTTTGCTCCTAAAATTCCTTCCTTCCTGGGGAAGATAAATCATTGTTGTTCCATGGGGAAAAGGAGAAAAGGAGAAGATGAGGACACATAGGGCCTCATGAGCTGCTTTAATTACCTCCAGATAAATAGGAGTCTGGTCTCATCTGGGGAGTCACAGGTTGACCTGAGGCTTAGGTTCAAGTTTATTTAGTCATTTTCTTTATGCTGGGATAAATGAAGGAGTCTTGTTCTAAGCAGCTGAGTATTACAGAGGCTCTTCCATGATTGGCTTACACTCAGAAATTTTAGGGATGTAGTTTTCTCTGTGGTAAACAGATAGATCAATATTTCAAAGGTTAATACATCAACACTTCCTATTCAAATGGTCCTGACCTGGGAAAACTGAGTAATACTGTCCCAGTATTACATTGATCTGGAAATTAAGGCTCCAAGAAGTTACTTACCCAAGGTCACACCCCTAACAAGCAGTGGAGGTGGAATCTGAACTCTACCTGCAAGGCTTCAAAGCTCAATAGCCTTCTAGTATATCAAGTTTCTTCTCTAAGAACATTTGTAAGAGAAAAATAATTCCTTAGGAATAATAGTTCAAGTTGGTAGGAGATAAGCAATATGCTGAGACTTTATTGCTTGATCAAAATTATGCAACTATTAAGAACCAGAAAAAGAATTCAAACCCAGGTCTGACTGCAAAGGCTTTGCATTATACCTCCTTCCTCTAATGATCCAAGAATCATGCTGCTAACAGCAGTAACATGAATATCACATCATTTTGTACAGCACTTTGAAGTTCTCAGAGATGTCATTTTGATCCCATGGTATCCCTGGGAGATTAGTAGGGCAGACTACCCATGCAGTTTCCAAATTAGAAAACCAAGACTGTGGAATTTAAATCCAAGGGCTCACAACAGGAAGTTAGTAGCCCTAAACTCTATGTCTTGGGCAGTGAAGTCCACACTATTATCAAAAGACCTCAGTATGGTTTTGGAGCATTTTTATATGCACCTATCCTCAGCTGTGCCCAGAGAGATTTATCTCCATTTGAAAATGTTATTTAGAAGCTAGCTGCTATCAGCTTTTATATTTCTAGAGTAATACTGAATGGGAATTTACTGAATGCTTACAATGCATAAAACTGGAAATGATGTGGTCTTACCTTCAAGGAGCTTACAAACCATCACACATGCAAAGATATACACATCAGGGACTTGCACAAGATGAAAAATTCATTTGAGTCTAGATGTATAGGAGTAAATCCAAACTGAGGCAATGATTTAAGGAGAAAGGGAAACAGTATCCCTTCTGGAAAGAGGAGCGCTACTTTGTAATTTGTAGGTGATTTCTCCATAATAGATAATCACTACTCTTTTGGGCAACAACATTTTGATTCTTTAGTTCTCTTTTCTGTGTCCAAGAGCCCACGTAAACCTATCAGAACTCCTGAGCCATCTTACTTGAGTTACTCTCCAGTAGCTCTGTTGGACAGCTACACTCTGCTCTGACTATAAAAAACTAAAAACAATACAGCAGTGTCTCAGGTTACAAAATAAATTGGTAGCTACCAACAACAGTCAAGCTGAAAAAACAGTCAAGGACTCTATTCCATTCACAGTAATGCCAAAGAAGATGAAATATTTGGGAGTTTACCTAACAAAGGACGTGAAAGATCTCTATAAAGAGAACTATGAAACTCTAAGAAAAGAAATAGCTGAAAATAATAACAAATGGAAAAACATACCATGCTCATTGCTGGGGAGAATCAACATTGTTAAAATGTCCATACTACCCAAAACAATATATTATTTTAATGCAATCCACAGTCATATTTTAAAGATCTTGAAAAAATAATACTTCTTTTTATATGGAATTATAAAAAACCTCGAATAGCCAAGACATTACTCAGAAATAAAAACAAAGCAGGAAGAATCACACTACCAGACCTCAGACTATACTATAAATCAATAGTGATCAAAACAGCATGGTACTGGCACAAAAACAGAGAGGTAGATGTATGGAACAGAATAGAGAATCAAGAGATGAACCTAGCTACCTGATCTTTGACAAGCCAATTAAAAACATTGAGTAGGGAAAAGATTCCCTATTTAACAAACAGTGTTGGGCGAACTGGCTGGAGACCTATAGAAGACTGAAACTGGACCTACTCCTTTCAGCATTAACTAAGATAGACTCTCACTGGATTAAGGATTTAAACTTAAGACATGAAACTATAAAAATACTAGAAGAAAGTGTAGGGAAAACACTTGAAGAAATCAGCCTGGGTGAATATTTTATGAGGAACCCCCGGGCAATTGAAGCAACATCAAAAATACACTACTGGGACCTGATCAAACTAAAAAGCTTCTGCACAGCCATGAACACAGTAAGTAAAGCAAGCAGACAGCCCTCAGAATGGGAGAAGATATTTGCAGGTTATGTCTCCAATAAGGGTTTAATAACCAGAATCCACAGAGAAGTAAAACGTTTTAGCAAGAAAAGAACAAGTGATCCCCTCTCAGGGTGGGCAAGGGACTTAAAGAGAAACTTCTCTGAAGAAGACAGGCACATGACCTATAGACATATGAAAAAATGCTCATCATCCTTAATCATCAGTGAAATGCAAATCAAAACTACTTTGAGATATCATCTAACCCCAGTGAGATTAGCCCATGTCACAAATTCCCAAACCAGAGATGCTGGCATGGATGTGGAGAAAAGGGAACACTTCTACACTGCTGGTGGGAATGCAAACTAATACGTTCCTTTTGGAAAGATGTTTGGAGAACACTTAGAGAACTAAAAATAGACCTGCCATTTGATCCTAC
>CAUYQV010094367.1:0-27261 GCA_963574575.1 Galagoides demidoff
CTTGAGCCCAGGAGTTGGAGGTTGCTATGAGCTGTGATGCCATGGCCCTCTACCCAGGGGGATAGCTTGAGGCTCCGTCTCAAAAAAAAAAAAAAAAGAACTCAGTTCAATTCTAAGAGCCCAAATCTGAATGCACCTGCACTTACATTTTATAAAGCAGCTCTATGCTCTGTTTGGGGACTTGTGTTTGGACCTAACTTTGCGTCACAGTCACATGTCCACGTTAGCTTCTACGGATGTGTCATTTTGGTGGTCCCTGACATGGATGTATCACAATGAACTTAGGTTTTTTTCAGTTTTCTGCTGAGGCAAATGTGTTGCCTACGGCCTAGGAGGGCTTGACTTTCTGGCTCGGGGCCCGCATGATGGGCTCTTATAAGAAATAAAGCAAATAAACAAATAAAGTATTTATCTCAGGAGGGGCAGATGTCTATTATTCTTCTTTTAGAGATGACACCAGATTCAGAGAGTCCAGTGACTTGTCTCAGGTCACTAGGGAGTTAGTAGCAGGCAAGTTTGACGGGTAGGAGCACATCCAGGGAATATTCCTGGATCTCCCGGAAGGCCTGGGAGAATCCCCAAGCCTGAGCACCCCATTCCTGAGCAGGGTAAGATTGGAGGGCCCAGGGCTGGGCAAAGCACCCCTTCTTGGTGTTGTGATACTCAAGGTTGTTGAATACCACTTGCCTAGATGGACGATTGTCTCCTTTCCTTCCTTCTGGGCTTAGGACAGTAAGCCTGGCAGGCTGACACTCTTTCCACCACCCCACCTTCTCTTTCCAGGTAGCCCAAGGCCTTCCCCACACCCCCTCCCCAGGGGGAGCAGAGATGCAGGGTTTCCGGGGAGGGACCCAGTGGGACTCCTGGACTCCTGCCTGCCCGGCACCCAGGCCAACCCTCCTGCTGGTCCTCTCTTGGCATTTTTATGCTAGCTGAGGGTCATATGTCAGCACTTTCCTGTTGCCTATGATGGAGGGAAGACAGCCACTTCAGTCACCAGCTGTCCCCACCTCAGTCTTTGCTTGAAGACAGAATCCCACAATTTCTGAGATCCTGGAAGTCATCCAGCCCAACTCTTTGGGGTACAGAGAACCCTGGGGTTAGAGAGCACGAGCGGCCTGCCCAAGATCACTGAGCGTGCCAGTGGGCAGACTGGGGAAGAAGTGGCCGGGACTCTCTTGCCATGCACAACTGTGTCCACTCATTTATGTACTTAATAAGCACTTGCTGAGCACCCATGGTTTCCAGCTACTGAGCAAAGGTCCAATGTACAAAGCCAGTAAGTCATGGGATCTACTGTAAAGAATTTAAAGTCCCCTTGAGAAGATGACACAGAGATAAAGAAGAACAGTGCTCTCTGACTAGGCTGTCAGTGGGCTGTGGACGAGGTGCCACAGACAGGGTACTCAACAGAAATTTGTTTCTCATGGTTCTGGAGTCTGGGCAGTCCGAGATCTGGACACCAATCTGTGGGGTTTCTGGTGAGGGCTTTCCACCTGGCATGTGGACTGCTATCTCCTCACCGGGACCTCTGTCTCTTCCTCTCCTCTCTCCCTTTTTCTCTCTTCCCTTTCTCCATCCCTTTTCTTACCAAGCCACCAATCCTATCCCATTAAGACCCCACTTTATGATCTCACTTAAGCTTTACCTTCTTGAAAGCCTTATTTCTAAATACGAATCATATTAAGGGGTAAAGTTTCAACATATACATTTTGAAAAGGATACAAATCAGACTATAGCAAAATAAAAATAGTACACATGTAGTAATAATCATAGTTTGCATTTTTTTTGGAGAACTTGTTATGTGCGGGCCTTGTGCTGAGCAGTTTCAAAACATCACATTATTCAATCCATAGCTGTCCCGTGAGCCACTGAGGATAATGAGGACAGGATTACAATTATGCCCATTTCACAGATGAATTAACTGAGGCTCCTAGAGAAGTCATGTAACTTGCCTAAGGACACACAGAGTGATTCCAGAACCCCATTCTTATCTGGTCCTGAGTTAAGGGTGGGAAATCTACAAGGAGGTGATGCCTGGGAGAAACTTTGAAAGAGTATCAGGAACAGGTGTTTTCAAGTTGGGGCCAGCCTGTATTCCTTCTCTCTGGAATAGCAACTTGGGAACATAGCATGTTTATTTCCTTAACCCACCTTTTCTTTTAAAAGATTCATAACTGAGGCCCAGCTGGGGGAAATCCTGCATTTGCGACAAAGTCCCTGGGCCCCAAACTTAAGTTCGGCCGCATTAAGTGCTTTCCCAGTGGCCCAACACCCCCCTGGCAACTGGCTGCCTTCTGCTTTTGACAGCTTGGCATATTTGGTCATTTACCGGGTGCATGTGAAGATCAAATGGGTTAAGATTCTTCTCTTTAAACAGCAGGGAAAAGAACATCAAAAAGGTGTACATTTCATTTCCCCAGTTTTGATTAAGTCAAGCATGAAATGAAATGTAATACCCTCAAGTGGCCGGGGTTTACACCATTGAAGTCGTTACTTCTGCTTCAGGGGGTCCAATCAGCCCTGGGCAAGGGGAACAAGCTAAGAGAGTTTTAGGGTGGCCAGATGGACGGGGTTTACCATGGTTGAAAAGGCAGCTTAGTGCTTGCCTCTTCCAGCCAACTGTGTGAAATCCTGGTGTGGCGGCTTCCCCTCCCTGCCTGCCCTCCGAGGCCCCACCCCCTCACCTCCCTCTCCCAGACCAGGGGCCAGGGGCCCAGAGGCTGGAGCAGCCAGAGAAGCCAGCTCCTGGGTGCCCTGGGGCGATCCCCATCCCTCCTGCAGCAACAGGCAACTGCCCCCCACCTCCACGAGAGTCTGCTGGGGCAAGGTTGGCCCCAGGAGGCCTCAGAACTCAGGCAAGAGGAAAGGACTTGATTTCCTAGATCACTCTCTAGAACTCATTAATAACGGATCTAGGAGGAGGGGTGGGTACCCCTGTGTGTGGAGGAGGTCCGGGCTAGGCCCTAAAAATGAAAACCCGGCCACCTGGCTCTATTTGGTCTAGCAAAACCCTATGAAGTCGGCTTGGAGTATTAAATAAAGATTTAAGGGCTGCCCCTGGGGCTCACCAGCTGACTCAACAAGAATGACGTTGAGTCGGACTCAGGCAAACTTTTCCCAGGTAGAAGCCATTTCATGGAGGGGCCCAAGGCCTGCTTTTTGAGAGTCCACGGGATGATTTTCTACCTGAAAACAAAATTGTATTGTTGGATTCCCAAACATTAAAAGGAAAACAGCAGGATCAAAGTTATGAAGTGTTTAATTAAATCTCTAAAGGGGTAGGGTTGTGTCTGGACGCCAACCGCTGTCTAATTATATCCAAACAATGGAGAATAAATCAGAGGAATGAAAATGGGACATTTATTCTCACTTAAAGCAGAATGGAAAACGATTCAAATATTTCTAAAGCACTTTCAGAAGGAAATGTATTTAATGGGAGATGTGGGAGCATTTTATGTATTAGAGAGAGGATTCCAAATGTAAAGTTGGGGGACCTTTTGGGATTTGAAAAATGCAGCAAACAGAGATCTCCGAGCGGCTGCCATAGTTCCAGGTCTGAGATTAAGTAAGGTCTTTTTAGGCTGGAAAAGACCCATTTTCTAGAGGCGTTTTCCGGAAGGTTCTAGCCCAGGCTCAGCTGAAAGCTCCAGGCTCTCAACAGCTGGAGGAGAATAGCAGGGCTTTGGGAAGAACTTAATAGAATCCTTAATGCCGCTGACAATCCACTGCTATTGAGCTGCATTAAGTAGATATTATGGTTGGACAAAGAACTAAATAGCTCGACATCACCCTCATTCGGCATGCGGCCCCCGGCCGAGACCATTTTATGGGCAGCGCCATTGTTCCTGCACTCCCCAGGTTAGCTTTAAATTGCAAATGATACCCTGAAAAGGAGAGAGAAGTGGTTTTCTTTTCTTCTTTCTCTCTACCCTCCCACCACCTTCATCTCTGTCCCTCTCCTCCTCTCTCTCTCTCTCTCTCTCTCCCTCTCTTTCTGAAAACAGCCCGCACAGAAAGAAAATCATTTTAGGCCATAAGAAAATGAAAGGCATTGTGAACACGGCTCGGACCGTAGCAAATGAAATACATCATGGGCTCGGGACCTGAAAGCTACACTCGAGCTGTTTTATTCTGGTGCTCTGGAATGTGGTCCATTGGAGAGCATAAACAATGCCAAATCTGTATGAATTAATAGGCAGGGCTTGACGTATTTCCCTTTGTTTGGCCAAACAGGGAGGAGCTGGAGGTGTGGGAGGAGGAAGAGAAAGAGAAGGGAGAGGAGAATCTTATTTGATTAAAAAAAAAAAAAAAAACCAATAATCCAGCTGATAGCAGGACTGTGTGCACAGCCCTTCTTAAGACAGCAGCCTTCAGAATCGATGGCCAACCAGCCGGCCACCACTTGGAGTCTCATCACTTGCTATGATCAAAATGCTTCTGTGGAATAAAAAAAAAAAGGTCTCCATAGAATTGTTTGCAAACTGCAAAGTGCTTCAGCGACTGACAAGAAAATGCTGGAAGCTGGAAACCTATTCCCAGGCAGAGGCCTTCTCTGTCACCTTGGTGGGTGAATAATTGTGCCTTTTGCATACCCCTTGTCATCAGCAGCAGGAATGAGGGGGCCCCAAGGACCGCCCTGGCAGCACGGGTGTTGCACCAGCAGAGTAAATTAAAACACGGATTAGAGCAAGTATGATTGGGGATGACAAGCAGGGCGGGTGCAGCCACGGAGTGAGCCGTGCTGCCCATATGGTCCTGGAGAAGCCCGCGCAGCGCGGCGCTCTCCCCAGCCTGCTCCAGCTGCCCGTCTGAAGGGGGCACTTTGGAGGCCTCAAGCCATTTTCTGGAACTGGGAAAATTAGTTTCCCTTCTTTACGAGTTCAGAAATACCACCAGCTGCTACCAGGTACTTGGAGGTTTCAGCAGACCCAGACATTCGGTAGTGTGAAAAGAGGGGGAGTGCTTGGTGGGATATTCTGGCAGACAGCCCCCTCCCCTTTTTTTGTTACCTTGTTTGAATTTAGAGAAGAGCCTTCCTGGGGGCTTCAGGCCACTAAAGTAGGGTACAGGTGACACCCAGGTGATCTGCTTCCGTCATAATGCTCTAGGAGTGGGGACTGTCTAGATAACAACACTTAGTATACTAGTGAATATTTATTAGGCATAGACCAAGTTCTAAAAGTGCTGTGAGTGGTTGGGGCAGATTACACCCTGCCGAAGACGCCCGGGAGGGGTCTGGTGGGGCTAATGTTGAGTCTATACTCGGTTAGTTAGTTCCCTGGAGAAAGAGGTGTGTCTTCTGCTTTCTGCAAATGTGTTGTATAGACTTGCAGTGGCCACGTTTTTGACAACCTTGTAACAATCCTGTGGATACGTCTGGACAGCATCATCCCCATTTCACAAATGAGAAAACTGAGGTTCAGAGAAGTTCAACACTTCAAGTCACACAGCTAAGAAGACAGGAGTAAGGACTCCACTCTGAGTCTTCTGAGTCCACTTCTAGCCACTGTGTGGAGGGAGGGCTCGGTGGGACTCAGAGAAGTGGACGGAAGCCTCATTAGCACCAGGGCCTAGAACAGTGTTTTTCAACCTTTTTTAATCTTACGGCACACTTGAACCTATAGTTAAGCTTCTGAGGCACACTTACGTTGATCAAAAAAAAAAAAGAGAGAGAGAAAGAGAAAAGAATATACTTGCTGTGCTTTGAACTTCTTTTGAAAATAATTAAGGATCTTCAAAAATTTTCATGGCACACCTAGGGTCCTCTCACCGCACACCAGTTGAAAATCACTGCCCTGGAAGCACAAAAGAATATGGCGCTGGTCCCCTGTGGAGAGGAAGGGCCTGAAAATCTCACAAGTGGACAAAGCAGGCTACACAGCGTAGGGGCGGTAGTTAGTTTCAGCAAAACTCAGGAGTTTCTTCCTACCCCGTTGGATTTCCCCGCGGCCCACACAGGGGTCCTGTAGTATACACACACGTGCATACACACAATGTGTACACATACATACATACACACACATGCATACACAGGTGCAAACACACACACACACACACACAGATGGGGCATTTCTAAAACAAGTACCAGGAAACAGCATGCTCGCTAGCCCTCCCTCGGAAAAGAAGTTGCAGCCCACTCGCATCCTCACGGACAGAGGCTCATCTCTGGGCAGCCTGACCCCTTAACATCTCCTGCTAAACTTATTGCATGAAATATATTTTACCTGATGGTGTCTTGTGTGGACACGTTTTCATACAACTGGATTTCTTTCTAGATGTCAAAAGGCGAGAAGTCCTGTGTGAACTGGCCAGTCCCACGTTAGAGCTGCTGGCCCGGATCCCTGCAAGGACGCGGCAGCACAGAGTGACAATTCCTGGTGAGACATTTCCATGAAAGGGGATGAGGACGCTGAGGGTGGAAAATAGAAGATTCATCTTCAGAAGGTGTCCCCTGCCAGAGTCCAGGGGAAGACACCTCCATCGCCACTGGGATGTCAGGGGTTTGCAGGGTTTAGCCATGAACTTCTACTAGGCACGGTGGCTTGTGCCTGCAATCCCAGAACTCTGGGAGGCTGAGGTGAGAGGGCTGCTTGAGTCTAGGAGTTTGAGACCAGCCTGAGTAGGAGTGAGATCCCATCTCTGCAAAAAACCAGAAAATCAGTCCAGCGTGGTGGCAGGTACCTATAGTCTCAGCTACTTGTGAGACCGAGGCAGGAGAATGGCTTGCGTCCAGGAGCTTGAGGTTGCTATGAGCTAGGCTGATGGCATGGCACTCTTGCCTGGGAGACAGAACATGACTCTGTCTTAAATGATAATAATAAGACTCAGCACCTGAGCACAGTGATTACAGCGCTGGCCTTGGTGCATGTGGCTGGTGCTGTAACCACTGTACTACAGGCACCAAACCTTTTTTTGTGTGTTTCTAGTTGCTCAGGACTAAGATTTTAGAGCTCTCTGACTCTCCTCTTTCTCCCACACCCCACCAGCAATCCTGATCTACCACCAATGCATGGCGGTTCTGCCTTCCGAACATGGCCACTCCTCTGTCACTGGTCCAAGCCACCATCATGCCTTACCTGGATTGTTGTAGCATCCTCCTAACTGGCCTCCTCTTTGTACCTGTTTCTGCATCCCATCCTACGGAAGATCCACTGCCTAGAGCCCTGCAGCCGCCTCTCGTGTCACACAGAGTAAAAGCCACATGCTCACCATGACCTGCAAGGCTTCACACTGTCCGTTTCCGGCCACCTCTGCTAATTCCTTTCCTATCATGTCCCTCTCACATTGTACTCCTCAGGGTACCAACACACGCCAAGCGTGCTCCTGCCACAGGGCCTTTGCACTTTCCATTCCCTAGCCTGGGCTTCCCCCAGATATCCACATGGTTCATTCCATCACTTCCCACCTTCAGATCTCTTCTCAAATGCTATCTCATCAGATAATTCATCCCTGACTCCCCAAAAGGACACAGCCATGCCACCCCCATTCACATCACTTTCTCTCCCCTGCTACCCTTGATTTTCCTCTCTAGCATTTATGACCTATGTACTGTTTTATCTGCTACTCTATGCTAGGACTCAAATTGGTGCTCGGTACATGGATTGGGACCCCTCAATATACATGGAATGAATGAATCAATGACTTTCTAGTGTGGAGTGGAATGGAAACCCACGCTCTCTCGTTATTAGCTGCAATGCCCTTCCTTCCTCTCTCTGTCCTTCCTCTTTTCCCCCAAAGACATCCTGAATGCCTCACTGGGGGCTTGCTCCAGGCCAGTGTGCTCCAGGCTGGAATGGGGTCTCCTCCTCTGCTCACGTAGCAGGCAGTTAAGGTGCACAGGCCCTTCAAGCCCTTAGCCCTTTAGTTATATTCTTGCTGTTTTCGAGACGGAGTCTCAGTCTGTCTCCCTGGGTAGAGTGGTGTGGCATCATAGTTCACAGCACTTCATACTCTTGGGCTCAAGCCATCCCTTTGCCTTCGCCTCCCAAGTAGCTAGGACTACAGGCATCCACCACCCTGCCTGGCTAGGTTTTCTATTTTTAGTAGAGATGGGGTTCTCACTCTTGTTCAGTCTGGTCTCAAAGTCTTGAGATCAAGCAATCCACTGGCCTCAGCCTCCCAGAGTGTTAGGATTACAGGTGTGAGCCACCATGGCCACCCTACCTTCACCCTAACTAACCCTAGCCTGGCCCCTTTTGTTACCTTCTATGGTAGCCTGCTCCCTCTCATTGCTCTCTGCCATGCTAGACTTGGCAGTGACCTCTAATTGTCTAGATGATCCAGTCCTGGGCTTCTATCTAGGTGTTGTTCTTATTCTAGAACTCACTTCTCTGTCCCTCCCCTCTCCTTTCTAGCTCCTTGGTGCCTGGTGAACTTCCACTGTACTTAGGTCGATGGTGAATAAATCCCAGTTGGCCAGGATCCGAATTTTATTCTCATGCTTCCTCCCCCATCCCAACTACCTGCCACTTCCAGAGCCTCCTGGGCCAGTGGGTGATGGATAAATGGCAGTAACTGTCTTACACTTAAATCAAGGCACTGGAAACTTTTGAAAACCTCCCAGCTTGCACAGAGGGCTCATTGACTGGATTGGGGACACACAGTAAATTAGGGGAGCTAGGAGGGAGCTGAGATGGGCTGGTAGGCACCTGTGTGTGAGCCCTCTCCTGTGCAGCCAAAACAGAAGGTCCTAACAGTCTGCTGGGGGTGTGGGATGGGTCAGTGAAGGTGGAGATAAAGATCGGGCATAGGGGACCTTCTTTATGACCTGCATAGAAATCACAGTCTAGTAGGGCCAGGACCCCTTCCTGCCTGAGTTACAGGACTGCAATTTGGATGTGGAGGTTTTCAGGGAGGATCTTGCACCCTCTGGAAGCCCTGCCATTCTGCACTGGGAGAGATAAGAGGACGCCCTGGTGGAATGGGAGCTGTCATGAAGAATCTACATACCTCAGTTAGCACAGTGCCTGGCACACAGTAGGTGATCAGTAAAGGTTATTTGTTATCTCTGTAATTCCCTGACTCTAGGATTCCACATACAGTACATTAATCGTGAATGGCGGCAAAAACTTGAATTTTGGGTGACTAAATTAAACACTACAGCAATTTATTGAATATAATTTTTGTTTGCTAAAAATAGCCAATGCTTAAAATGTACATAACTTTAAAAACATTGTTCACATCCAGAAAGGCACGGCAGCCAGGTGCATAGCTGATACCAGACCAGGATCTGGTACTGCAGGGAGGGCAATGCTATAGAGGAACTTTGGGTTGACTGAGAAAACTGGAGCACTGAAGGGCAGATCAGATGAAATGTACCAAGGTGAAATTAACTAACACTGACACTGTTACTGTGGCTATGTAGGAGAATAGCCTCCTTCTTAGGAAATCCCCATAGAAGTATCCAGAATTATGTAGCTTCATTTATGTAACTTAGCATCAAGTGGTTTAGGAAAGAAAATGTGTGGTTTGTGTGTCTGTTCGTGTGCATGTGTGTGTGTGTGTGTGTGTGTGTGAGAGAGAGAGAGAGTGAGACGCACACAAATGGTACAACAAGGAGATAAAGTGTTAACAGGGCTTGAGTCCACACAAGGGGGATACAGTATTCCTTGTATTATCTTTAACTTTTGTAACTTTTCTGCCAATTTAGTTATTTCCAAATAGAAAGTTGAAAAAAACCAAAACACTGGTCCTTGTTCAGAATTAAAATTTTTGTGTTAAAGAGAGGAGGGTAAAGATCATGACCAAATTGAAAGCAAAAATAAGAAATATTATACTAAAACCAAGAAAAAGAAGGTAATTCTGGCCTGGCCTGTAACGAGCGAGGAGGGTGTTTTGTTTGTTCGTTTGGAGATGGGTTTTGTTTTGTTTTGTCTTTTTGAGTGTTTGCAAGATTCTCAAGCATTTCTCTAAAAAATGAGATTTCATCTTAAAGTTTTAGGAAACTTTGGGAGATTATTAAAGGCAGCCTGCTGGATAACTCTAGATGCTTCTAGACAAGGGGGCTGCTTTGAAGTAGTTTAGCATTTCAGAGCTTCACATGTTAATTGTATGCAAAGAAATAAAACACTTAAGCAAACTTCAATCTAAGGAGATTTGCATAAAGGATTAGGCCCCATAGGCCCTCCAAAATACTCTTCCATCTGAAAATGGGTGCGCTGTGCTCTCAGATCCCCCCAATTTCTTTGTGTTCGCATTGAAGTCCGGCTTAATCCCGCTTCCTTCGTTCTCACCTACTCTTTAAACCTCCCAGGCCTCTGCTTTGAGAGCTGGGGATCATTCTCCTCCCAAATTGAAGGGGGTTTTCCTTTCATTAATTTCTCTAAGAAGATTACGGGAGTGCTTGTTTGTTGCTGTTGAAGCAACTAATTTCCCTAAAGCTCTTTGTTTTTCCAACTGGTTTACACTTTAATGCCCTTGATTGAATTTCAACAACAAGGGATCAACTTGACCAACCAACTCTCTTCGGGAAGAAAATCAAAATGCAAGAACTTGGTGCAAACTATTTTAACCACAGGGCCTGCTTTAATAAATATACCTATGTTCTGCCATGTAGACGGTTTTCAAAAAGAGATGCACGCGAATTAGCATATCATTCGGGCCTTGTTTTCTTCTTAAAGTCAGGGTGACCTTCGCTGAGAACTGAATTTCTCTGATGACTGTAGCTGAAGGGATGGGGAAAGGAACGTCCAGGACATCTTGTCTGCGTAGTGGGTTTTTTAAAATTCGGTTTCTGTTTTCCCTCTTTTCCTTTGCTTCTTTCTGGTTTTCTTATCTCAAAGCATCCGAGGATGAAGCAGAAGGCAAAAGTGGTTTAGCCTTTCAGACTTTGCAAGAACTTCAATCTGTCTATACCTTTGAATATCCTCAAAACCTGTGGTATGCTCTGGTTTGGGAAATCCATTTTTTTCACTGGGATAATTGTGTGGGAGCTAAGTGGTCATCGCCTTCATTCAGACTCACAGTCATTTAAATGTTTGCCCCAGTTAATTACCATAATTGGTTTGTTTAATTAGCATGAGGAACACTGGCGCTTTCACTCGGGAGGAGGCCTCTATTTACTTGGAGACGCCCTCACTGTCACGCACCCCAAGGGCACTGTCCTGGCTATTGAGGGCTGAGGTCTGAGGTCTCCGGGGAGTTTCCCCTGCCTTAAGCACCTTGAAGATTGACCCTTGAACTTTCTAAGCTGAAAATGCTATTGATATTCTGTACTTTGTCACAAGAAAGGATGTAGGGGGTGGGGGACAGGCAGAGGGCCTGACTGCACTGCCCTGCAGGGGGTGGAGGGGAGCTCAGCATGGCAGCCCCTTGCAGATCAGTGGGTCACCAGCCCTGCAGGACTGGCAGCCTTCCTAGGAGCCACCTCCAGAGACCCGGTCTGGGAGGCCCCGTGCTGTCCCATTGAAAGGCAGCTCACACCTGATCATTTGCTTCCATTGATGGCAAGCTAATAGCCAAATAATAACCCCAGGGACAATTATTGGGTGCCTACTGTGTGCAGAGTAATCTAGTAAAAGGAGCCTCTCTCATTGTGAGAGATTGTAAATCAAGAATTCAAATCACCCAGAAACAAGACTCAGCATCAAGCCCTTCCTCCGGGAAGAAATGGCAGGCAGTCAGGAGAGAATTCAGCTCAAAACATGCTGTTTTGTCTCTTGTTAACCTCAAGGTTTAATTGCAGGTAAAAACCTGTTCAGATGATTTAACCACGTCGTGAGCCCTGGGTTTTGCCTGGGGATGAATTTTAGACAAGGTTCCTCTTTAAAACACTAGAAATACACAGAAAAAGGGATTATTTTCAACCACCCCAACAAAAGGGGTCCCACATTCCAAAGGTGAACTACTACGGATTCCAAATGGATGACGCTTGGCTTACCATCAAAGATTCCGGAGAAGGCAGAAGGGCTCAGAATCCCAGATCACTGAAATGTAGATCAAGGACAAAGCATCTTCTCAACAAGGCGGGGTTTGAAAATACATATTTAAAAAGCAACTTGAGATAAATAGCTTCAGGAAGCTGGGGGAGAATGACCTCTAACAGTCTGAAACCTATCTGCAGTAATTTGGTTATTAAAGGATAGGGAACATTCAATTGAGGTAGTTTTGGTCTCTTTGGGTGGGACAGGAATCACACATTCATATATTTTTAGTTGTGTTTTAAATTTTTTTATTTGTTTGTTTTCATTTCTTAAAAGAAATCCGCTGTCCTAATTTTGGCTCTAATGGGCCTCAGCTGAGGGTTCAAGGGGAATGATAACAGAGTGTACACAATCGTGTAATTGAATGAAAACAAACGTGTTTGATCTTGCAAAAACTTCCCTGACGTCTGGCCATTGATCTTACATTTATCCAGGCGTGTCTTCGTGTCCAAGTGTTTTTAATAATTGAATTTTGAGACAGGAATATTCTTAGTGAACATCTCAGTTTGATTCCCATGCTTCCTGCAACCTAGCAATTTTGGATAAATAAAGATAAGAGGTTAACCGGCACATGCCTGCTTGAAAGAGGAAGGGAGAGGAGCTGAGGAATCATTATTTGACAATTATTATCTCTTTAGAAAGAGTGTCTGTATACTAGAGCTGTAGTGAATAATTAAACGAAGTGTCACTGTCCATTTTAATTAGATCTCAGTACATTTTATAATCTGTACGTGGAAGTCTGGGTAAATTGGTAGCTACATTGTGTGTGGGAACCAGAAACTTCTCAACTGGGTAACAGAAGAGACTGTTACTAGGAATCCCATTGTTTTTATTATATATGATGCTGGATTACTGATTTCTGGACAGGGGCTGCCCAGAAGGGCTCTGTCCGCATTCCTGAATCTTCCCCAGCCTGTCTGCCTGTCAGCACCATCACTCTGAGCTGCTCCTCACCATCCTTCTATCCCCACCAACATCCACTGCGGCTGTCACTGCTTCCTCCTTGTGATCCACAAGAACAAACTCACTGGGAAAAGGGCAGAGTCTGACATCACAACACGAACCAGCATAAGCAAATAGGGAAGTGGAACCTCCAGGGGTCAAGTTTTTAAGTCATTTTTCTGGGAAATCATCTCCGGTGACAGTTATGACAAATGCTGAACACAGGCCCCGTAGAAATACATCTATAAATGTTGCCTTGCAAACATTCGGGGTCATTGTCTACCAGGGTAAGACACCTACTGCCTGGCAAGTGCATAACTCGACCTCCAAGGTACAAAAGGCCTTGATGCTGAGTTTAAGTTTCTAACCTGGTGCTTAAGAGCAAAGCACGACCTGCTTAGTGGTGGCCCTGATGAGGCTGTGACATCTTCAGGTCATCCTGATATTACTATTTGTAGAGAATTTTTGATGGCAAAAGTGCTCAAATTTGGTTATACACAAGAGTTCTCTTTAAAAATATTCTTTTTTTTTTTTCCAGGCAGATATTCCATTGTGTTGCCCCAGTCTAGAGTGCCCTGACATTACAGCTCATGGGAACCTCAAACTCCTGGGTTCAAGCGATCCTCCTGCCTCAGCCTCCCAAGTAGCTGGGACTACAGGCACGCACCACAACACCTGGCTAAGTTTTTCTATTTTTAGTAGACATGGGATCTCACTCTTGCTCAGGTTGGTCTTGAACTCCCGAGCTCAAGGGATCCTCTGTGGCAGCCTCCCAGACTGCTGGGATTATAGGTATAAGCCACTACACCCAGCCTAAAAATATTCTTTATAAATAATTTTTTTAATTTTAAAAATAAAAATAAAAAAGCTTTAAACATAATCTCCATGCTCTTCTCCAATGAGATCAGAATTCCTGGGAATAGTACTCACGCATCAGTTTTTTTTTTTTTTTAATTTTAGATTAATATGAGGGTACAAAGGATTAGGTTACAATGATTGCGTTTTTCAGAAGGGGTCCCCATTGTAGTAGTGACTCACCCCCGGGAGCTGTGCCATATACCCTTACATTGTGCCCATTAGGTGCGAGCACGCCCATCCCCCTCCTCCTCCCCCCAGCTTGAATTGATTTGAGTTTTTCTCCAGGTCTGTTGGCTTCATATTAGTATTGAATACATTGGGTACTTGCTTGTCCATTCTTGTGAATACTTTACTTAGAAAACAACCCAAGTGCCCATCACCCTGTGAACGGCCTCAGAGTTTTTCCAAACCCACCCTGGCTCTCGTTGTTGAAGTGCCAGAGGTTTAAGAGACTTCTCGGAATAGCACCCTGGAGTGAACACTTTTGTTTTAGAACTTCAAGTTTTGATGGCTGCATTAGTAGTCTCCTGAAACAAAAAAATCATAATAATCAGTTAAATGTGTCAAAATTTAACAGCCTTACTACACGAATATTGGTGACCTGACGCATTGGCCCCAGAGCCCCTGGCATCCCCAGCAGAGCGAATTGTGTTTCTCAGAGTGGAAACAACCCCTCTTCCTCCCCCCATCTGTTGAACTCGCTGGCAGGGGGGGCCGCCCTTTATCTCATATTTAAAACACAAGCAATGACTGAAATTCATTTTCAATTTATTTTCCAATCATATGGAAGGAAGGGGGAGAGAGATTATTCTATCGAATCTTCTTCTGGCTGGTAAAAGGTAGCTAAGGCTTGTTGTGGATGCGTGGCAGAGAGCTCCCGGGATAGTCTACAGGGAGCAGAGTTAATCGAATAAACTAATCTTCGCTGTGGAGATTAACTCTCAGAGGCTGCAGGAAACCTGGTGAAGCAGAATGCAAATAGCAGAGACCTCAAGGTGCTGTAGGCAGGAGGAACCTCCCCTACCTGCTCTGGTGCCAGCTCTTCCTCCCCAACACTCAGCTCTTAAATTGGGGGAGTGTTGTAGAAATAAAGAAACACCCATTTTCTGCTGATCCGCTTGGAGCCCAGCCCCACATGCGGAGTGGCAAGCAGCTGTATGGGTGTGTGATCCTTTTCTGGGCTCTTACGCAGGGAACCCAGGTGTGTGCTTGAATGGGGAGGCAGATACAACCTGGGGTGAGGACTGGTTCAAGCAACCCCTGATGTGGGTGAGCTTTTGGACTTGAAGAGTAGATCCTTTCAAACAGCCTTGGATTCCCTTTGCCAAGGTGGGCGGCCGTCTTAGGGGGCGCAGGCAATTGTGTGTGAACACAGCTCGGAGGAGAAACGTGTTCTCAGCCTTCTGGGCGGTTTAGGGTAAAACCTTGGCCTGGACAGTGGGAGGGGGTGGTCTGCAAGGGTTCTTTGGGTCTGGAGAGGGATTCCTGCCCCCTGGGAGGGCCGTCTCCCTGTTTGCTCAGTTCTCGGGGAATCCATCTGAATGCCAGTCCCCTGAGATCAGCTGGCTTCTGCAAACTCCAGCTCCACGGGCAGGGGCTCCAAGCCTCTCACCCTGACAGAAGAGGCAGTGGAAAGTGACAGCAAGGTCCCTGGAGGGGCTGCCTAGGCTCTCTGGTGAGTTGATACCTCCCCTCTCCAGTGCCCAGCCAGTCAGAGCTAATTCTTTTACTCCACGAATAAAATTAGGGTAAAGTGCAAAGATGAGAATACCTAGCGTCTCTTAGGTTGACCAGTTCTCCCTACCTCGCCCAAAGCCAGTCCGACCTTGGCCCCTAACTCTCTCATTCAATCACCTTCGACAGCTCAGAGGTGCGTGATGTTCCCAATTTTGCAGTCAGCCTCCTCGATCTGTCCTCCACCAGTGGCTGAGGAATCTGGTGAGGATTCCTGCTTAGTTTCCATCACTTTAGAAGCATCCCTTAGTGAGGACCTCGTGCGGTGCCTGGGCCGTAGATGGATGGTCAGCAGGGCGGCTGTGCATGCCAGGTCAGGTGGCTTTAAATTTCAGCCTGGACACTGACCTACTGTGTGATGCAGGCAGGTAGCCAAGACCCTCTCTTTTGCATAATCTATAAAATGGGAGGAAGAGGCTGGTGATGACCATGCGAGGTCATTGTGAAGCCTAAGTGGGCTGCTTGGAGCTGTGTGGGGTGCCCAGCAGTCGGCATGCCTACTCTTACTGTCCTTCTCTGGTTCTCTTTCCCCACGCTCTATTCTGCTCTGCCCACCTTCTCACCGCTCCTCCGGGCTCCCTCCTGTCTAGAGTCTTTGCACGGGCTATTCCCTCCTCCCTGCCTTACACCTTCTTCCATTTACAGGAGGCACCTTGGAGCTCTGTCCCTGCTGCTCCTGGAGCTCTGGAGCTGCCTCTCTCTGATGGTTCTACCCCCATTCTGATCTGGGACATAAACTCCCTGAGCCCCCTGATGGTAGAGACTATTTTGTTAAAAACTGCATCTCCCAGTTCTCCTTCATATTGCTGAAGTGCTGAGCACACAGAAGGGGCTTCATATGTGCCTGTGGACCCCCCTGGGAGAGTACGGTAACTTTCCTCACATCTCCCAGCAGAAAGCCTCTCGTAGCCACAAACTCAGATATATGACCATGGACTTTTGTTCTCCATATCTGAACTGGACTTTGTTCTCTAGCCCAGATTCTACTGAAGAGCAGAAAATATAATTCAGTAAACAGAACTGAGTCTAGTCCTGAGTGAACCCCCTTCATTCTTTCTGACCGAACAATCCAAGCAAATGCAGGGGTTCCCTTCCCTCTTCTCCCTTCTTGCCAAGGTTGACTTCAGTTCTGAGGGCCTGGGGTGATTCCCTAGGCACCCAGAAGAGGCCTCTGGTTCATACTTTTTTTTTTTTGAGACAGAGTCTCACTCTGTTACCCTGGGTAGAGTGCTGTGGCATCAACGTAGCTCACAGCAACCTTAAACTCTTGGGCTCAAGTGATCCTCTTGCCTTAGCCTCCAAGCAGCCAGGACTACAGGTTCCTGCCATAGAGCCCAGCTAGTTTTTGCTATTTTTATTAGAGCAATTTACTCAAGCAATCCACCTGACTTGGCCTTCCAGAGTGTTAGGATTATAGGCATGAACCACTGAGCCCTGTGTTCTGTTCCATTCTTATCAGTAGCTGTTTGTGCTGAATTCTGCCATTGGCCATGGGTCATTGGCAATGAAGACTCCTGGGCCCATGGGGACCAGCCTGCATCACTGTGGACCACAGAGAGATGTGGCAACCATTTAACTGGTGCCTGTCATTCTGTTCTCTCCAAGGATGTGGGCTCTAGACAGGGTAATAGACCAGAGACGGGAATCTGATTTTTACTCAGTAGGTCTTTTTCTTGCATACCTTCAAGATTATGAACATTTTAAAACATATATATAAACTTTACCTCTCAACTCTCAACATAAAGACACTGTTTCATCTGACACTCAACTGGAATGACTAATGATCTTTACCAGCTCTCTTAGCCAATCAAAGAAACTTCTCCAAGCTTCCACTTTTTTTTTTTTATTGAATGGTAACTATGTACCAAACTTCCACTTCTTCACTGCCACACCTCTGCTTTTTCCCATACAGCTTCATTCCCACTACTTTCTTGCTCTTCACAACACTGAGCCCCGCCGTGGGGTCCCAAACATGCATCTCATGGATTCTCCACATCTCTATGAGGAGCCTTCAATTGTTATCCCCTCAACTTACAGGAAACTGAGGATCACCATGGGATGTTACTGATACAGTTGCTGAATGTATCCTAGAATAGAAGGTACTATTACTTCTCAACAATGTTGGTGGTTCAACTGCAGTGTGTCCAAAGCTCACCCCAGTGTTTTCCCTCAAAGCATCTATCCAGTTGGTCTATATGTTTGTCCTTGTGTCTGTGCCATATTGTTTTTATTACTGTAGTTTTGTAATATGTTTTGAAGTTGGGTAATGTGAAACCCCCAACTTCATTAATTTTTTAGATTATTTTGGCTATTTGAGGCCCCTTGGAAATTGCATATGAATTTGAGGATTGACTTTTTCATTTCTGCAGAAAAGGACATTGGAATTTTGATAGGGATTGCAGTGAATCTATGGATTGCTTTGGGTGGTATTGACAGTGATGTTGTATCTTCCTATCCATGAACACAGGATATCTTTCCATTGACTTAGACCTTTTATTTCTTTTAGCCACTGTAGTTTTCAGTGTACACATCTTTTACTTCCTTGGTTAGAGTAATTCCTAAGTATTTAACTCTTTTAGGTGCTAATATAAATAGAATTGTTTTGCTAATTGCATTAGTGTTTTATTAAGCTCTAGAAGAAATGTTAATGTGCAGTTAAGGTTGAAATTACTGTCTTGGTCAAAGCTTCCTAAGGTACAGGCAAAGTTTAATGTTCCCAACCTCCTTGTATCAGGGTGTAGTGCCTGGCAAGGCCCCTAGCGCTAGTCACTACTCAGTAACTCTATTCTGATGTACGTGCCCACGGCTTTTTTCTCGGAAGATATATTTCTAAATTTATTTGGTTTCAAATATGCTTCACTTGTGTCCTGATACTCTCACTTCTCCTTTCTCGTATGTCCCAAATCAGTTCCCAGAGGGAGGGTCTGTTCACAATCCATTTCTCTGTGAGACTGGATTTGTGGTGAGAGGGAGCCGACTCTGGCTATGGGGCATCTTTTACTAGGGTGGAATGGAGACTTCTCACCTCCCTAGGGCAGAAATGACACCTAATTTTAACCACAGTACTGGCTGGAAAATGACCCCTTGGTACCAGTACCGGCAGCTAAGCAAGACATGGCCAGACCCAATGGGCAGACTGCTGGGGAAAGGAGGGGGTCTGTTTTTGATTGAGGAGACTGCATGGATGTCTGGTGAAATACACATATGCACCCCCTCCATCACCTGACTGTGCCCACTTTCACAGTCATCATTTAAAACATCATTTTATTATGATGCCCATTGGGACTGGTACCCAGGGGCCTCCAGCCCCAGACACTCACTTGGGAACAAGTAACCTCCAGCTCAGGGTTTCTGGTCAGAAATTCACAACAATGAGGACTCCAAGTTCACCGGCATCAGTTGGCAATGCTCTCCGAGAAACCGAACAGATGGGCTCTAATTGCAGACCTGTTGTGGGGACATTGTTAACAAACACACAAGTAGCAGTATACAGGGCTTTTTGGAACTGAATGTGACTTGGCAGCTGGGGATGGCAGTCTAATTACCAACATCTGAGTTTCTTGTTTAATGAAGGGGAATGTGGAAAATGGCCGTGCTTGAAGCAGCTGGGATGGAGAGAGATGCCAAGGCTGTTGCCTGCGCGGTGCCTGCTCACTCTGTCGGTGGCCAGGTACCTCTTTGTCATCCAGGGGCCTCTCTCTCTTTCTCTCATTTGGGAGAGGGATGGAATAGTTGGGATGCTTAGGTATCAATAGTAGATCATCAGAGAACAGTATATCTGGGGTACATTGGTTCATTAATTAAGTTTTTCTTCTTTTCCGTTCTTTCTTTCTTTCTTTTTTTTTTGAGACAGAGTTTCACTTGGTGCCCTGGCTAGAGTGTCCTGGCATCATCATAGCTCACAGCAACCTTAGACTCTTGGGCTCAAGCAATTCTCCTGCCTCAGCCTCCCAAGTAACTGGGACTACAGGTGCCCACCACAATGCCTGGCTAGTTTTTCTATTTTTAGTAGAGACAGGATTTCACTCTTGCTCAGGCTGGTCTCTAAATCCCGAGCTGAGGTGATCCACTCACCTCAGCCTCCCAGAGTGCTGAGATGACAGGGATGTATCACTTCACCTGGCCAAGTTTTTCTTTTTAAGTCAACACTCCAGGAAGATGTACCATGCTAACTTGTGACTTCCTGTATCTCCTTTCACAATCTCATTCAACCTCGAAACACACATACTCCAGTTTCACAGTTCATAGATTTGCAGTAATACATGCTCAGGCTTGAGTAGACTTGCTCTGTTCAAGTACTGTTTAAAACACTTCACCTGGTTAGCTCAGTTAAGTTCTTGAAACAACCCTGAGATAGATACTATTATTATTTCTGGCTTAGAGATGAGGAAACTGAGGCACAGAGACATTAGGTAACCTCTAGGTGAGAAGGTTGGCCTGAGACTAGGTTCTGGCCTCAAGCTGACTTGTCTGATGTTCATAATCAGCACTTAGAAAGGGGCGTGCTGAGTTCTTGGCACTGTGCTGTACAAATTGGATCTCACTTAGTGAAGCCCCACAATAACTTTATGAAGTGGATCTTGCAGAAACCAAGGTTTAGAAGAGTAAGTAAGTAGCTCAAAGTTGATCCGTGATTTAACCTCAGATGCCTCATCCAAGCTTCACTGTGCTGCTGCTTTGTGAGAAAAAGTCCTCGGGTTGAACATGGTAGGAACTGCGAGTGGTTTGTTTTTGGTTTTAGTTACTTGACCATCTGGTCACAGAATCCATCTAGAAAGGTACATGGAAGAAGCTGCTTTTGGGTTTTAAGACCAAAGAAAAGTGAATTGTCTTATTATTATTATTATCTACTATATGGATACTATAAAACTTGTAAAACTCACTTCTCCAACCAGGCGGGGTATAGGCTCTCAGTGGGAGTCAGCAAAGGTATGTGTAAAGATTTTAAGTTTCTACGACTTAGAGTTGTTACAAAATTACCAAGTAAGAATCATCCTATCTTCCTACAATGTCATTACTCCTTTAAAAAAAGAAGCCACTCAGGCTCTGTCCTGGGCCCTCCAGGGGAGTGCACTATTGGCTACATTTGAGAAACTGTTGGATATATTTGAGAAACTATTGGATACATCTGAGAATGGTGCTTCTCACCCTTCCCACCTTCCCTCAGTTACCAGCCTGCTCTGGGAGCACGGGCAGCAGGTGCTTAGGACCTTGTGGTGCACATATTGTGTACAACAGCCCTACCCTTCTCCTTATTTCCTATTTGATCTAATTTCTTGCAGCAGATTGTATTTTTGAAAGTTGGTTACAACAATATTTCTGGTTCCACACACTTTCAAAACTTGCTACTTTCTTCCCCTAAACCAAGGTGGGCCTTTGTAGCTGCCTTGATTAATAGAGTATGGCAGAAGTGATTCCATGTGATTGGCAAGGCAGGTTACAAGAGGTGATACTGAGAGGTGGTCCTAGGAGTAAGCACACATCTTCTTGTTTTTCTCACTACATGCAGCTGTAAAACTCCAACACAATATATGGGGGTAGCTATGCATGGACTCTGAGAACTAAGAACAACAGCCTATTCAAGAAGACCAGCACTTAAAATAGCACTGAACTGGGGGATGAGTCTGTAAATTTTGCCCTTAGTTCTTCTACCACTTGGCCCTACATACTGCCATGGATGTATGTGGCAGATGGGGGTAACTAAAGCCCCAGCTTCCTTCATAGAGAAGTGAAAAGGAACTCCCCAGTATACTGGAAAGTATTAGGGAGATAGAGAAGAGAGCTGACTTGGAAAAAGCAACTCCATGTAGGCTTTCATGAATACCCAGACTCACCTCCAAGATGCACATGCATGGATCTGATCCCAATTAATATACCAAAGACACTGAGGATTGCACTGACATATAAATCCCTGCCCACATGCCAGACCAGCCGCTGGGTGACGTGCATCAAGATCATATTTAAATAGCATAGCAAAGGGTTTAAAAACTGAACTAGAATTAGAACCCTAGTCCCTATTGGAACTTACAGGTGGAACAGAGCAAGATCAATTATCTGCTAAAACAAAAATAAAATCCGTAGGACTTACATACAAGCTAGCATTTCATAACATAATATTCAAAATGTTCATGATAGTGTCCGAAATTACCTGGCATGTGGAGAACTAGGAAAATCTCAACTTGCATGGGAGAAGACAATCCGCATATACAAACACTGAGCGGACAAAGATGCTGGGACTACTTGACCAAGGAACAATTATACAAACGCCCCGATAAGTAATTGTGAACCCTCTTAAAAGAAGAGAAGAAAGAAAAAATATATAGAACAAAATCAAATGGAAATTTTAGATTTTAAAAATACCACAATTAAATTTATTATTTATTTATTTATTTATTTATTTTTGAGACAGAGCCTCAAGCTGTCACCCTGGGTCGAGTGCCGTGGCATCACAGCTCACAGCAACCTCCAACTCCTGGGCTCAAGCGAGTCTCCTGCCTCAGCCTCCCAAGTAGCTGGGACCACAGGCGCCCACCACAACGCCTGGCTATTTATTGGTTGCAGCCATCATTGTTGTTTGGTGAGCCCAGGCTGGATTTGAACCTGCCACCTTAGGTGTATGTGGCTGGCGCCTTAGCCACTTGAGCCACAGGTGCCGAGCCCCACAGTTAAATTTAAAAGCTCACCAGAGGAGTTCAAAAATGAAATGAAAAAGTAAAGAGTCAGGGAAGATGAAAAGATTTCAGAACCCTACAGATTTGAGAAGCTCTGCATCTCCAATAGCAAACCCCAAAGAATCATAATCAAACTGCTATAAACTAGTTCAAAGAAAAAAAATTCTTCAATGAGCCAGATTAAAAAAATAATTACCAGATTGGGCACAGTGCTCACCCTTGTAATCAGAGTATTTTGGGAGGCCTTGATGAGGGAATACCTTGAGGCCAGAAGTTAGAAACCAGCCTGGGCAATATAGCAAGATCCTGTATTTATAAAAATTTAAAAAAAATAGCCATGCCTTAATCCTTGCTAATCAGAAGGCTGAGAGAAGAGAATCCCTTGAGCCTCAGAGGTTATAGTGAGTCACAACTATATGCATGAGCTGCAGCCTAGGCAAGAGAGTGAGATCCTGTCTAAAAAACAAACAACAATAATAAAATAAAATAATAATTAACTAAAAGGGACCAACAATTTGAATGATTGAAAATTCCTTTCAGAAACCATGAAACCCAGAAAGAAGTAGAGTGGCATATTTTTTTTTAACGTGGGAGGGATACTCTCTTGTGGGACATAAAGATCTAAATACTTAGTGTCTACAAGCATCAGTCTATCCATATACCTCTTTCCCAGACCTCCTTATTCCCAGTTTCCCAATCTTGTTCCTTTTAGGACCCTGACCAAATAGTTAAGCTTCTTTTCACTGCTCAGGAATATACGTATCTGTATTCAGACCACTCCATATGGAACGGATGTTCAACTAGATGTTCAACCGAATTATATCTACAGGGAAAATCTTCCTTCATCACACCTGGGTAATACAGGTGTAATGTAGTTTATTTTATTTTACTTCCAATATATTGTATTGACCCATCTGAGAATTATGCCTGAGTTTTTCCTTCCTCTGTTAATTGGTGTTAAGGAATCCTTTATGAGGCTAGGAGTGAGTGGAGGAAGAGGTGTTAATTTAATAGAAATAGGTGAATGGGGATCTGGGCTGCCTGTTCATGTATAAATAAAGGTATAAATACTCATACCTTCTGTATTTGTTCAATACACCATTCCCATCACATGCTGATTGCTGTTGTGCTGGCCTGAATTCATGATGCAGTGAATCTGCCTGTGGCAGCTTGATGGGCAATTTTAGTTGCATAGCCACTTGGTATCCCCACATCAGGTTTCAATCTCTTCTTGGTACCCCAGGAGATATTTTTCAAATGGAAAATAGTTCTTGGCCACAGAGGTATGGTCTTGCTCCATTCTGTGCTAACTCTCCTACTGGGGATTTCCAGATCCTCTGCAAATCATTCTTTTTAATTTTTATTTATTTATTTTTTATTTGGGGGATTCATTGAGGGTACAAAAAACCAGGTTACACTGATTGCATTTGTTAGGTAAAATCCCTCTTACAATCATGTCTTGTCCCCAAAAGGTGTGGCACACGCCAAGACCCCACCCCTCCCTCCTTCCCTCTCTATGCTTCCCCCCTTTTCCCTCTTTGCGCGCTCGTTCCCCCACCTCCACCCAGTCCTTAATTGTGGTTAGTTGTCCTCCAGTCAAAATTGCGTACATAGGATTTATGCTTCTCCATTCTTGTGATGCTTTACTAAGAATAATGTGTTCAGTTTCCATCCAGGTTAATACATAGGCTGTAAAGTCTCCATCTTTTGCAATGGCTGAATAGTATTCCATGGTGTACATACACCACAGCTTGTTAATCCATTCCTGGGTTGGTGGGCATTTAGGCTGTTTCCACATTTTGGCGGATTGTAAATTGAGCTGCAATAATCAATCTAGTGCAAGTGTCCTTATGACAAAAGGATTTTTTCCCTTCTGGATAGATGCCCAGTAATGGGCTTGCAGGATTAAATGGAAGGTCTAGCTTGAGTTCTTTGAGGGTTCTCCATACTTCCTTCTAAAAAGGTTGTATTAGTTTGCAGTCCCACCAATAGTGTAAAAGTGTTCCCTTTTCTCCATATCCACACCAGCATCTACAGTTTTGAGATTTTGTGATGTGGGCCATTCTTGCTGGGATTAGATGCTATCTCAGGGTGGTTTTGATTTCCATTTCTCTAATAATTAGGAATGATATTTTTTCATATGTTTGTTAGCCATTCATCTTTAGAGAAGGTTCTATTTATGTCTCTTGCCCATTGATATATGGGATTGTTGGCTTTTATCATGTGGATTAATTTGAGTTCTCTATAGATTCTAATTATCAAGCTTTTTGTCTGATTCAAAATATGTAAATATCCTTTCCCATTGTGTAGGTTGTTTATTTGCTTTGGTTGTTGTCTCCTTAGCTGTACAGAAGCTTTTCAGTTTAATTAAGTCCCATTTGTTTATTTTTGTTGTTGCAATTGCCATGGCAGTCTTCTTCATGATGTCTTTCCTCAGGCTGATGTCTTCCAGTGTTTTTCCTATGCTTTCTTTGAGGATTTTTATTGTTTCATGCCTTAAACTTAAGTCTTTTATGCATCTTGAATCAATTTTTGTGAGTGGAGAAAGATGTGGGTCCAGTTTCAGTCTTTTACATGTGGATATCCAGTTCTCTCAGCACCATTTATTGAACAGTATCTTTTCTCCAAGGTATGTTCTTGTTTGCTTTAACGAAGGTTAGATGGTTGTAAGATGTTAGTTTCATCTCCTGGTTTTCTATTCAATTCCAAATGTCTATGTCTCTATTTTTGTGTCAGTACCAAGCTGTCTTGACCACTATGGCTTTGTGGTACAGGCTAAAGTCTGGTATGCTGATGCCCCAGCTTTGTTTTTATTACTAAGAACTGCCTTAGCTATACAGGGTTTTTTTCTGGTTCCATACAAAATACAGAATCGTTTTTTCCAAGTCGTGAAAATATGATGTTGGTATTTTAATAGAGATGGCATTGGCATTTTTAAAGCGCTAAAAGAAGATAAATATCAACCCAGAACTGTAGAAACAGAAAAATGTCCTTCTGAAATGAGGCTGAAATAAATATATTCTTAGATGAAGGAAAACAGGCCTTTTGTAAAATAATTATTGAAAGAAATTGGAAAACCTGGAACATCAAGCATAAAAGAGGAACAATAGAAATGATCAATATATGGGCAAATATAATAGACTATTATTCCTCTCTTAAGTTATTTAAAATATGTATAATGGTTAAAAGCAAAAATGTTAAAATTGTCTGATGGGGTTTTTAATGCATGTAAATATAACCTATAAAACAAATATAACATAAAGGAAGGTGAATAAATGGAGCCACATGGTGGTGACATTTCTTTCTACTTTCCACTTGAAGTGGTAAACTATAGATTCTAAGTAAATTGTACAATTTAAATATGCATATTGTAATCTCTAGAGCAAAAAATAAATGAAACAAAAAGCCATAGTAAAAATAAAACATAAAAATTAAGATGAGATGCTTAAAATATCCAAACAACCCAAAAGAGGGCAGAAAGGGGGGGGAGGGAAAAAAAATCAGAGATAACAAACAAAAAAACAAATAACAAAGTGGTAAGCAGGCCTAAATTCAAACATAATAATAATTACACTAAATGTACATGGTCTAAAATCATAAATGAAAAGAAAGGATGATAATATAAATGAAAAGACATGGTCTAAGTCAGGAGTCCTCAGAATTTTTACACAGGGGGCCAGTTCACTGTCCCTCAGATGGTTGGAGGGCTGGACTATGGGCCCTGGGATGAGTTGGCTACAAAGCAGGACAGGTAGATGTGGCAAAAACACCCGGCGGGCCCGATAAATGTCTTAGGTGGGCTGCATGTGGCTCATGGGCTGTAGTTTGAGGACGCCTGGTCTAAGTGTACACTGTCTACAAGCAAATCACTTCAAAGATAATCATACCAAAGATTAAAGGTAGGAAAGGATGTGTGATGCAAATATGAAAAGAAAAATGAGTTGGCTATATTAATATTAGCAAAGTAAACTTCAGAGGTATGAGTATTACTAGGGACAAAGAGGAACATTGCATAATAACAAAAAGGGTCAACTTGCCAAGTAGACATAATGACACTAAGTGTATATGCACCAAACAACAGAACTTCAGAGTATGAAGCAAAAACTATTAGAATTGAAAGGAGAAAAAACAAATCTATAATTATAATTAGAAACTTTAATACTACTCTCTCAGTAATAGATAGTAGATGGAAAAGCATCAAAGATAGAAACAAACTAAAGAACACTGTCAACCAAATGAATCTAAATTTATAGGTCACTCTACAAAATATTAATAGAATATATATTACATTTTTATCAAGTATGCACAAAACATTTATCAGGTAAACCATATTGTCACTCATAAAACAAATCTTAACAAGTATAAAAAAATTACAATACAAAATCAAAGACCATAATGAGATTAAACTTGAAATCAATACCAGAAAGATAATACTAAAAGTTCTGAGTACTTGAAAGTTAAACAATAAAGTACTAAATACTCTATGGATCAAAGAAGTCTAAAGGGAAACCAGAATTTTTTTTCTTTCACTCCGTTGCCTTGGCCTCATAGCTCACAGCAACCTCAAATTTCTGGGCTCAATGAATCTTCTTGCCTCAGCCTCCCAAGTAGCTGGGACTACAGGCACCTGCCATTATGCCTGGCTATTTTTTTCTGTTTTTAGTGGAGACAGGGGCTTGCTCTTGCTCAGGCTGGTCTTGAGCTCTTGAGCTCAAGCAATCCACCTGCCTCAAACTCCCAGAGTTCTAGGATTGCATGTGTGGGCCACTGCACCCAGCTTAGAAAATATTGTTAACTGAGCAGAAATAAAAACACGCTGTATCAAAATTTGTAAGATACAGATAAAACAATGTTTCAAGAGAAATTTTTAACATTAAATGAATATATTAGAAAAGAAGAGGCTCGGCCCCTGTGGCTCAATCGGCTAAGGCGCCAGCCACATACACCTAAGGTGGCGGGTTCGAATCCCCAGTCCGGGCCCGCCGAACAACAATGATGGCTGCAACCAAAAAATGGCCAGGCGTTGTGGTGGGCGCCTGTGGTCCCAGCTACTTGGGAGGCGGAGGCAGGAGACTCACTTGAGCCCAGGAGTTGGAGGTTGCTATGAGCTGTGAAGCCATGGCACTCTACCC